>CAJPEV010005006.1:0-14394 GCA_905338385.1 Darwinula stevensoni
ATTTACTTTACCCATGTTGAACTAATTTTGGTTATAATTTGCGCATTTAGGCAGATATAGCCCGTTGGGCCTTAGCATCTCTCTGATGCATAATGTTCTATCGTGAACTGCAGATCAATTGTTGGGAGCGGGAATCTGGCTAAGACTGTTCTTAGTTGATGAGCAGTGAGAAAAATGTACACGAACTGGTAGAAGTCCGCAATTTCGGCCACAGGCCGCTAGTATGAATGGATTAACCCTTCTGAAGTTCACGGTAGGAGTGCCAATCAGCATGGTAAATAGCATATTATGGTGACATTTTATTTTTGTTCTGTTTCATGATTTCATGAAGAGATATAGCGTTTAGGGCGTGCTGAACGTTCCAGCGCGTTCTCTCCCACGTCAAACTGACCGAATCGTATATGTTAAGTGAATAATTAAGTTTTGTCATGGAAAGACACGAGAAATTACGTCATGATCCAGGGACAAAATGAGTGCGGAAAATTACATATCCTATTCTATATCCTTGAATAACAGGTGCGTACTTAAAAACTCGATCATGCTTTAGATCCGAGAACGTATCACTTCTGCATGAAGCCAAATTACTAATTCGAAAGTAAGCTGAGTTCAACTTGAGACATGTTCAGTTCCATAACTTGATTATCTGGAACCCATAACATTATCAATAGTTCAGGACCTTACTTAGGATTAAAGCATAATCTTGTACTTTTGTGCAGCATCTCAACAGGAATTGTTTAGTGACAGTTTCAAAGTGTCGGTGTTAACAAGGTCTGTCAAATTAATTTGATTAAATTACCAAGGTCTGTCGTACAGCTTCCTGTGTCCTTATTGAGTGCCTACGTTATTGCATTGATGTGGAAGTATGTAACTCAGAAAAATGTACTAAAATTCGTGCTTTTATCCAATACTGTTACGTCACATTTCTTGTTTGTTATGAACAAACATGAAATTTAGCTTGAGACAACGTCGTTTGCGATGAGATAGTCGAGACCCATTCGAGAGTCGCCACGTACTATACACTCAATTATGGAAGAATGATTTTTCACATATAATTCTGCATGACTGCGCGAGGAATTCCGAGTAAAAAAGAATAGCAAATCCATCAGCGTTTATTTTAATTGTCCATTGGGTGATGAACACTTCACTCCCAGAAAGAGTGAGAAAGTTTTCCCTGCTTGAATCCTATGCCCATTTTGAAGATCTTCAGCTTAGTGCGTGTCTTTCACGTGCTCATGCGCTTTTGTCTCAATGTCTAAAAAAATAAACAGCTAAGAAAGATCTGACTTACACTGGTGGCCGTTGATGGTCCCTTCGGACTAGATTTAAGGACAGTCGAACTCTTCCCATCGATATCCTTCACGTGCACTGATCGGATATGTTCACCCTTCTTTGACTTCTTTGTTAAAGGTTCTTCAGTTGAACCTGCTTCAGTGTTCAATTCTGGAAAGAAAGAAGAACCGGTTCGATAAGGAATTTAACGGTCTTACTCTTCTGAAAGGGAATAAATTGTATATATTCCCGTGTTGTTCGTATGTCTGCGTGTCATTGCATGTCTCACACTCTCTTAGAACGACTACGACTATAAAAATTTTTCACTGACTGCGGAGAAAATACGGTCGAAAGGTTTGCAGAAAAAAGGGATATACTTTGTTTTCCGTATGAATTCATAGAAATGTGAACCATGCTCGTAGCAAAGTTTGAATGAAATGTTCCTCCTGGTAGGAATGCCTGAAGAAAGAGCCCGTTATACTGGATCTCGACAGCTTGACCCATGCGCTCTCGTATGAAGAAATCCTGGGTTGGTTCGGAATTTTCTTTAGCAGTTGTAGTTCCCCTCCAGACATAACTAAAGATACCGTTGCTGACACATAAACGAAAGGGCAGCACACCGTAGAAGGGACTAGTTCATGAACTGATATGAAGCAATAGTTCATGAATTGATGTGAACCAATCTATGAAATGGTGTGAAACCATTTTTTCAAACGCTCTTTCCTATTCTTCAAACACAACACCATGGACACATACCTCCATTCCTTTTATAGAACTAACATTTGGCAGAAGCTAACCAGTGGACGGTCTTCAGGGCTTCGACTTCGCTAAACAAACATTGATATGAGGGTGATAATGGGGGCATTTGAGGCATATCCGTCGGGACGTATTACGTTAGGTCTTCCTGGAACTAGCGAATTTGCTTGTCCTTCGGGCAAACAAACTCCCTGTGAACGCGCCTTTGGCGCTGTTCGCTCCATGAAAGAGTAATGAAAATACAATGGAAGCATCGTTTTTCGCTTCTCATAGCTACAAACTGGGTAAAACTCCATGGATCACTGTTTTTTTTCGTGAGTTTGAACTACTGCTTATGTGAAGTAATTTTCAATCTGATGTTTTGAACATGAATCAAAAAGAGATTCGTCATAGCCCTAGAACTATCACTTTAGAGTTCATCCTAAATACAGCACCATTTATAGCAAGACTATACGAACCAGCTTTCTCTGAGCGAAATTGGGCTACTGAGTTTAGTCGTTCTCCCTCCCAAAACAAATAACCTGTAGAATGGCAGCAAGATTTTGAGAACTATTTGCAAACCAAAATACATACCTCGGGGGTGCATATGAAAAATTGAAGATTTTCTTTGAATTCATTTATTCCAGTCCTATATAAAAATCCGCTTCCCTAAATTTCATTAAAACGGCCCCCACAAAAATAGCGTCCCCCATGGGATACATCTCCAAAGTAAAAAAAATTATTTAAATTAGCACATCACTAACCGCGTTCATATTCATTTTCAGCAATTCATGTATTTCCTTTGAAAGAAAATTTTTTTTCCAAGGAAAATTGTGCCTCCAGGGTATGCTTCTAATAATTGAATTTTCCCCGGAAATCAGCACATCAATAGGCACTTTCACATTCACTTTCAACTCTCTGCATCTTTCCTTCTCCTGAAGTGAAAAAAAAATTAATTTAAAACAGCACGATGCATCAATGTGCGCTGAAGGCGTATACCTGAATATACCTACGCTCCATTGTCCAGGTTGGCGATTCATCATTCAAATTATTTTCGAAGTGAAGAAGTCTTAAAATTGCGTGCCTGTCAGGTGCCGAGAGAGATCGAATTGATATTTTGATCGAAATAGTTACTCCATTGATTTGAAGTTTCAGGTTTCTTCAGATCTCTGTTGCATTGATTCGGAAGGGTAGTTGGAAAAGGCGTCTTTAAAAAAAATTCCTAGGAGTTTTCCCTAAAAATTAACATTTTTACTGAAATCAGCACAGAGAGCTACGTGTCTACAAGGGTTGAGCCTTATTCATTTGTTCTTTTCACTGTAAGAACAATTTTTTTTCGAAAACCCGATGCAGCCAATAGCTGTGTCCTCAGGGCATGCACCACAATTTTTTTTAGAAATCGTTTCTCAACTGAACATTTCCACACTTATTGGCGTGCCAAGATTCACTTTTCTATTTCATTTTCAATGCGGTGAGACAAAAAAATTATTTTTACAATTCAGCGGCAGGAAAAATATATGAAAACGTCACCTCTTAAAAAAGCGCCCCGTGGCATGTATGCAAAATTTGACATTTTTACTGAACTCAGAGTCTCAGTAGATACGTCCATGTCACGTTTAAGCATTCTTTGTTTATCTGTTTCACCGAAGCACTTCAAAATACATCCCATTGATATTAGTGCTCCTAGAGCATTTACCTCGAAATTCTGATTTTTTTTTACATTTAGGTACACAATAGGTACTTCTATATCAAGTCTCATCTTTTATGTCTAGCCAATTCGTTAGGGCTAAAAATATTATTTTAAAAAGTCACCACCGAAAAGTATGCCCCCAGGGCATGTACCTCTAAATTCTGATTTTTTTTAAACTCTGCTTCCCAAGAGGCAGCGAATGCTTAGCACTGAAATAAGAGAGTCGTGCAGCCTGCTGAGCAACTTGATGCAAGGAACGCAGCACACAGATGTCAAAAGCCGGCGGGCGGCTGGGAATTGAACCCGGACTTCCTGCTTACTGGTCAGGCAAACATTGCTACATTGCAAGTGCGACCATTACACCACGGAACTCGGAACAATGTTTCATGCCTCTCCCTGTCATCTCAATAATTGCAGTCGTTCGTCAAAGCGAGCACTATTAGACTGTACATTTTCATGTAGGGAGGGGGCATTTGTTTCACTTTGCTGGCATAAAAAATGCACTTTAGCACCAGTGAGCAACACCTTCAGAGCCTCAGGGTAATGTGGCAGCGAGGCATATTTAGGAATTATTCGCAAGCATTGTGCCCCACATGCAATAACTTCCATCTGTACCGTCGAACAAGTTCTTGGAAATGGTCCGTACTGTCAGAATCATTGTTGTCTGTACCATACGCTACCGCTATTCGCCCATGAGCTAACAGGTGATGCAGGAATACTGAATGTGCTAGGAAGACGAAATCAGCAACGTCATCTTAAGTCTCATGAAATCGTGCTAAACCATAATGGCGATTGTGGCAATCAGCTGGAATATCAGAATCATAGAATAGGGTCATATCTTACCGGCAATCAGTAGGTCCGGGTTCAATTCCCGGCCATTCCTTGGTTTTCTTTTGTCTTCTTTTGCCTTCCATGTCCCGTTACTCATTCCCCATCCATATCATTATTTTTGCTGGAGTAAAACGGAGAGACATGAAAGCTGAAACCTGGCATGGAGGTGCCTACCGAGACGATGAGTTCAGGAAAAATGCAAAGTTTTAGATCCATGCCTGGGGGATATTTTTTGGAGCCGACGTTATCAAGTTTTTTTTTTGTCCTGGCCGATTCAGCTATTGTGGAGAGATGAATCTTGGTACAAAAGTACCTATTGCGATGTTGCATAAAACTACAGACTTTGGAATAAAATTCCCTGGGTGGCACACATTTAAAAGGGATGTGTTTTTAACTAATTTTTTCGCATCAATTAAACTGATGAACATGGAAAGCTGAAACTTGGCAAGAACGTGACCATAGACGCACTGAGCTCAAATGTGAAACGTCAAATTTCCTAAATATTTTTGAGGTTCATGAGCTTTTGGGCGGGTCGATTTTTCAACTACATTTTTCCCGCCAGCAAAGTGTGGAAACGTAAAATGCTGAAACTGGGTGGCATGGAGTTCATTGAGTCTACATTTCAAAAGGAAAAACAATTTCGTTAAAACCTATCAAGGCACTTTTTCAGTCCTATTTTCCTGAATTTCTTTTTGATCCAGTGGAACAGAGAGAAAATGTAAAGTTCCCTCAGAAGTTTAATGGCTGGGTATAGGAAAAATCATTCTATTGTAATGTCTCCTTAGCACAGATTATAGGAGGTAAGTATTTTTAAATGTATTCTCCACCCTTACAAAAAGGGACACAAAATATTTAAAGTTAGGCACACACAGAATCATGGAAGTAATTATTTCGATAAAAATCAAGACATTCCACCATTTATGTCACATATTTCAATAGGGACGTACTTTAAATACGTGTTTCCCACTTCGCAAAAAATGAATGAATTAATCACTATTCAAGGTAATGAAGCGCCGAATGCGTCACCATATCGAATGAGTTTGTTTGCCCGAAGGACAAACAAACTCGCTAGTATGTGTATACTTGTAATGAAGTGGTTCAGTTCCGAATGGGTAATGCGATTAACAGGGGATTGTCAAGGAGACATTATGCTCACAATAGACGATTCAAATGTCTACCTATTAGACGGCCAGCGTAGCGGCCGCTAGCCGCTAGTCATATTTATTGAGACATTTATCACAACGTAACACCAAGGACTCGATCCTTGCCCACCAGATCTCCTCGTCAAGTGTCCGGAGCCCTTCGTTACTGCCTGCTGCACCTTAGCATATGTTGCCATCAGCTGCCGGAGAGGTTCTTCCTTAATGGCCCGAATAGGTGGTAGTTGCTGGGTGCTAAGTCGGGGCTATGGGGTGAGTGATCCAGCAACTCTGGTGGTACTTGGACTGGTATGATATATGCCAAATAGAGAAATGACTAGCCATCATGCAGATGTCACAGCGAGAGTGGTTATAGCGGGAAATTTCGAAATTCGTTTTACGCACCCGTTTGCATCATGAGCGTATGGACCTGGCCCATGTCGCATATGGGTGTGTCATGTGTCTTCAAGGGTATAATATAATGGGGTTTCAAATGAAACGGGAGCAATGGCTGCTACTCATAGTCTAAGGGTAGCCGAAGGTAGGGGATTAAAAGTTCCCATTTCATTTGAACACCCATGGTAGTCGAGGTGATCACAGATACGCTTTGTGGCTGGGTTCACTTGCTCTTAAGAGTTTCACTGAACACGTTAACTCAAGTCAGCATACCATTCCCTCTTAGCCAACGTTAATTCCCTATCGAGCTTACCTATGTTACGACAATAACAAAGTCTCAGGGACATATATTTGTTTAAGTCAGATTACTACTTGCAGAGGCAGTATCCATGCATGGCATTTGCAAATTGCCTGCTCGCGAGTTCGCTCTGAGTATTCGCTGAAGACTCAGATTATCAATGGACCGATGTAGGGCGAAACTGAGGCTGGAACCATTACCGACAATGCGGTCTTTGGGATTGTTTTGTTCAGTATAAAAATTCTGTTTCGTTCCCAAGTATGTGCCGTTTCTTGATCTTTCATTGTTTCTTCCATATTATTTACTTTACCCATGTTGAACTAATTTTGGTTATAATTTGCGCATTTAGGCAGATATAGCCCGTTGGGCCTTAGCATCTCTCTGATGCATAATGTTCTATCGTGAACTGCAGATCAATTGTTGGGAACGGGAACCTGGCTAAGACTGTTCTTAGTTGATGAGCAGTGAGAAAAAAGTACACGAACTGGTAGAAGGCCGCTATTATACCTTGACAGGTTGAGTCAAAAGTCCTGCCGAACTTATGAAAGGAGAATAACTTCTCAACGTTTGATCGTATCGAGATGCTGTTTTTGTCATTCGATAGATCATTCCGTATCGAATTGATGATTTTTTTTCTTTTTTTTTGCTAATGGTGTCTTTCGAAATTAAATTCCTAATGTGATGGTTACACCTCGTACAGAGATGTAGAAACGCGCTTGCGGCACCGCATCCGATCATCTGTTCGAGTGTGAGAGTTATTGTTTCTTGGTTGGGATCGATTCCAATTCATCGTGAATTGAGACAAGTGGCCATAAATGATTGACCATTGATAATTGATTTCCAAATGTTCGGCTTTACCCCCTATGCGACGGAAACCGCTCGATAACTCAGGACCTAATTCATCGGGGAAACTGTCAGCCATATATTGTCGCCCGTTTCAACTCAAATGTTAACAAGACAGGAAACGTAGCACACCTTCCTCATTCTGGACACCCCCTGACAGTCGAACAGAAAATTAGACACCGTGCTGCACGCGGCTTCTATGCTTCGTTCCATTAAGCATTCTACAGAATTCCACAGAAGTGTCTGTTGAAATTTTAATCGAAGTTACAGTATGGTTTAAAACCGTTCTAGTTAATTATTCTAAACTCTATGCCTCCTTTAACTAAACCTGACCTAACCCACATTCATCAATCGCTTCGAATTTGGGTAAAAATCTATAGATATACTTAATAAATAATCTAATTTCGAACATAAATATCATTAACATCTGTTTCGGGGCAGAACTGGGAAGATGCATTTGGTACCTGTAGATTTCAGTGAGTTCTTGAAAGATCATGAGATTGGGGTACCTTAGTCTCGAAGCCCCTTTTGAAGTTGAAAGTACAGTAAATAGAAAGATAACCTTTAAATGTATTACTTAGACAACGTGATTCTCAGTGTTGCAAAAACCTTGTAGAAATAAATATTCCAAGGGGATTTTTTTTGGGGGGGAGGGGTCTTTGTTGGGAGGAAACTATAAAACTCAGTTTGCTTAATGCCCCTCTTTTCATTGACGTCAAACATCAAGGAAGAACCTGGTGCCACTGTGACAAAAATCAATAACCGAAGGTAGTTTTAGTGCCTTGTTTTATTAAGAAAAAGTTATCTAAGCATTTTTCAAATGAAAAAAAAATTATCCAAAAAATCAATAATCAATATCTCCATGCACTTAAGGCGTGGTTATTGAGAGCAACAGGTTTCATTTAATTTTTCCGAATTAATTTCAGATCATCTTGAAGATTCACTGGTGTATGTACTTCACAAACAGGAATGGTCTGTGCTCAAATAAGAAAAGCCTCGATGAACAAGAAGCACATGGATAAAATATTTGGAATATTATGCAGCGAAAGTCATTGTAATCTATATCAACCTAACGAGTTAATTTTGCCTTCGGGAAAAGTAGCTCAACAGATTTCATTTCGGTTTCGAAAGTTCCATTTTATAAATTGGAAGAGAGTGACAGTGACGATTTGAATATTTTTGCCGTTTTTGGGATGAATATGAATATGAAAAAGGAATGCAAGAAAAAAAGACCGGGCTTAGGAAGAAATTTCGCAGACATCACAGAAAATGCAGGCCAGTTTCAATTCTGTGGCATTCTGCGCTCAGCCAGAGGACATACTTTTCATCCGCCATTGTGCGTATCCGTCGCAATGAGGGAAAATGTATTGTTGCATTGTCAATTGTTCCGTAACCCTCTCCACATTTGTCCGTATCCCCTGTTTCTTGCATTTGAGAAATGCATGAAAATTTATCAGCAACTCTGGCTTCACGTCACTAAATTTTCAAGATATGTTGACGTTTGTGGCGGCATTGACATACGGGTTACGCATTGCTATCAGGGTCATCGTCCAACGTCCCAGACTGGACTTCTCGGCCAATTGTCCAAAATCCCAGGCCGGCTTTCTCGGCCAATTGCCCGAATTCCCAGGGCTTTTCCCCGCTGGTATCTGTCTAAAATCCCTAGTCGCGTTTCCGACAAAATTTTCACCGACCAGTGTTCAGAAATAAATAGTCGTTTTCCGAAGCCTGTCCCTCACAGCCCACATCCTTCTCACGTTCATGCAAAATAAACCACAACTCTCTCGAGCATGTTCACAGATATTTCTTTTTTTTATTGTTCTAGACCTGGCTGCAAATGAATGCAACTGATTCTGAAACAAGGAGGGAAAGGTAGTGCCTTGAAACACTTCCGTTAACTTAGAATCCATTGAGCATCTGATTCCCTCTAGTCTTCATGGGCTTCCTCGCTTCAGTCTTTACCTTAGTCCATTTCGCCAATGTAATCCGGGTAGCACCGAAGGCGACTGACTTGCCTCTCCAAGCTTCTTCAGAGTCCTTTCACGTCATGAAGGTGGATAAATCATTCACACATCACAATGATACATGATAACGATACATCATCAGGGGATACATACATCATACCCACCATTCTTCAACGCAGGAACGGAGGAAATGACACATGCATACCATGCGAGCTTGGGAGAAAATTAGAAGGCTGATAGAAGGACGAGCATAACGGAAGAACAACCGATATGAATTCACTGCGAAATCATTAAGCCTGGCGGACACATCCCGACTTCGCCACAGGCACGAACGGGTTAGCCTGAGCAGTTTTTTTTGTAATTATTCCTCTTTAAAGAGTGAATAATGAAGAGCGGCAGTTTTCCGAAATTCCGTGAATCGCGATCCTTTGTACCAAATTTGTTTTGACAAACGAATTACCGCCATACGATGCGAAATCTTTCTAATGAACTAAGGAACGCTAGGGATAATATGTTCCTGGGAAGAATAGTTCCATATCTCGCATCTCTTTAGTGAATTTGGTGACTCACGATGTATTTCTCTCGCTTTCATTTTGAAAGGTTAGCATGTTATGGAGATGATGTATCCCGCTTCATGACGTGAAAGGACTCTGAAGAAGCTTGGAAAGGCAAGTCAGTCGCCTTCGGTGCTGCCCAGATTACATTGGTGAAATGGACGGGTCTTCATGGGAAGCCCATGAAGACTAGAGGGAGTCAGACGCTCAATGGATTCAAAGTTAACGGACGTGTTTCAAGGCACTACCTTTCCCTCCTTTTTTCTGAATCAGTTGTATTCATTTATATTTCATACCAGCGGGGAAAAGCCCTGGGAATTCGAGCAATTGGCTGAGAAAGCCGGCCTGGGATTTTGGACAATTGGCCGAGAAGTTCGGTCTGGGACGTTGGGCGATGACCCTGATAGAAATGCGTAACCCGTATGTCAATGCCGCCACAAACGTCAACATAATAACTGGAAAATTTAGTGACGTGAAGCCAGAGTTGCTGATAAATTGAAGTGCTTTTCTCAAATGCAAGAAACAGGGGATACGGACAAATGTGGAGAGGGTTACGGAACAATTGACAATGCAACAATACATTTTCCCTCATTGCGACGGATACGCACAATAGCGGATGAAAAGTATGTCCTCTGGCTGAACGCAGAATACCACAGAATTGAAACTGGCCTGCATTTTCAGTGCTGTCTGCGAAATTTCTTCCTAAGCCCGGTCTTTTTTTCTTGCATTCCTTTTTCATATTCATATTCATCCTAAAAGCGGCAAAAATATTCAAATTGTCACTGTCACTCTCTTCCAATTCATAAAATGGAACTTTCGAAACCGAAATGAAATCTGTTTAGCTCTTTTTCCCGAAGGCAAAATTAACTCGTTAGGTTGATATAGATTACAATGATTTTCGCTGCATAATACTCCAAATATTTTATCCATGTGCTTCTTATTCATCGAGGCGTTTCTTATTTGAGCACAGACCATTCCTGTTTGTGAAGTACATACACCAGTGAATCTTCAAGATGATCTGAAGTCCATTCGGAAAAATGTACAAGAGCTCCATCCTACCTGAAGACTGTGGGGTGAAAGTCATTCACCAGAGTCCGAGTGAGTTCGACGTTGGCTATAAGATGGCGACCGTGCACGTCTTGAAATGATTAAGGTATTTGAAACTCCTTTCGGTAACCAAGCACCCGTCATTGATATGTGGGTATTCACATAATTTTTGGAACAACGCCTAGGGATTTTAAGCTGTCCAAATGATGTTTTGAAGCGGTCGTCCACTGTAACGGTTAACGAGCAAGTAGTCTCAACGCTTCTCGCATTCAAACGTCGCGAATCAATCGAGATCCACCGGTGAAACATATTGCGTTCTCGATTCTGACCACGGAGCAACGAAGTTATGCTTGTGTGTGCGACAGATCTACGGGTCAAACGCATGGAGATATCAGCTGGGAGTTGTAATAAGTATAGCTGTCCTTATCATACGAGGATATGCCAATATGGTTATGCAAAATGAAATGTTCTGCGTATCGCATTCTCCCAAACGACATTGGAAGGTAATAGGAGATGTGAATTTTATCCCTCTTTGGGTAGCCGCTCCTGGGAAGTTTTCGGAGGAAAGAGACCAACCTAACGAAAAATATTGAGTTGCACTGAAGGTGAAAAAAGTGTTTTCTTTATTGTTTCCAGTGCACCATTTCGCCGAAGACCTATATACGGTCTAACGTTATCAGTTATCTGTTAAATGTGCCATGAAAACTGAATAGGCCTACGATTGGCCAAATATTAAACGTGCGCAACAAGGTGTCTCCAAGACCAGGAAATAATCCTCATAGACCTAATATGTCCACAAGCCGAGGATTGAGCTGCTTTTGAACGAAAAAAGGTAGGCCTAAGCCTGACCCGAAGACAGTTCGTCGGTTAGGCATAGGCGAAACGATAGGGAGTTCCATAGAAAAGATGGTGGGGGGTTGAGGTTTGGAGTCAGGTAAAACAATAAAAAAACGGTTTTTACATTCCTACATAGTATCTTGGTTTGAGTCGTAACCGTACTCATGAGTGGTTACAACATTACGTAAGAGAGGTGCTGGATCACCCACCCCATAGCACCTAGACTTAGCACCCAGCGACTAACGCCTATTCTGGCCATTAAATAAGAACCTCTCTGGCAGCCGATGGCAACATATGCTAAGGTGCAGCAGGCAGTAACGACAGGGCTCCGGTCACTTGACGCGGAGATCAGGTGGGCAAGGGTCGAGTCCTTGGTGTTACGTTGTGATAAATGTCTCAATAAATATGACTAGCGGCCTGCGACCGCTACGCTGGCCGTCTAATAGGTAGACATTTGAATCGTCCCCATTGAAATATGTGACATATGGGGCGGAATGTCTTTTTTTTATCGAAATCATTACTTCTATGATTCTAGGTGTGCCTAATTTTAAATATTGTTATGTGTTCCTTTTCATAAGGGTGGAGAATCTTATAATTTAATTCAAAGAGGTCAAAAGCTGCGGTAATGGATGTGGTAGTCTTGGCTGTCATCCACAACACGCAAGCCTACTATGAAATCCTACTCTGGCTCATAGGCCACGGCCTATAGCGCCAAGCCTACGCCCTTTCCAAGGCCATCCTATACTTTAATTCGAAGAGGTCAAAAGCTGCGGTGGTGGCCGTGGCCGTGGCTGTCACCCCCAACGCGCAGGCCTACAATGCAATCCCCTTCTGGATCATAGGCCAATCCATCCGCGGCGTAAAGCGCTTGGCTTAAAAGGTTACGTCTTTCCAGTCCACATTATACTTTAATTCGAAAAGCCCGAGGGCTGTGGTGGTGATAGTCTCGTAGGCCTCGCGCGCTGGGGTGACAACTATGTCACTTCAGGCCATAGGCTGGGCCATCCACCCCTCAAAGCACCAGGTTCTTCAGGCTATGCTATTCGAGGCCATAGGCTTGGCCGTCCAACGCTTTTAGCGCCAGTTCCATTGAGCTATATCAGTCCGAACCATAGGCTTCGTACTTAGCTGTGTCAAAGTTTTTTTTCTTTATTTCCGTTAGGTCAGGCAATGCGGCTCGGGACATCACTTCCATGCAAGTGTTCTCTGCGTTTCAGGTCATGGCGGATTTATTTGAATTCTCATGATTGATGAAATCAAAATAATGAAGTAAGTTATTTGTTTCGTACTTCGCGCAACGGGCCGCTCCTCCCATCAACATTGTGGCGATTTTTTCGAGGTGAGATTGAACGTGAAAAAAAAATATGTTGAAAGATGTCCCACAGGACGGCGATGAGGCAGTCGCTGCAGATAATAAACAATTGGTGCTGGCGCGGAAACAACGTTTGCCAATTCAGTTGCGGTGCGAAGTGCTTGAATCGGTGCTTTAGGAGGTGCTAGCCATAATGGCTAGAATGATTGATGAACAGTACCCTGTTGCACATTGGGAGCGTAAGGCTGAACAGCAAGAGGCAGCGAATGTTGAGCTCAGGAATAGGAGCTCAAGTGTGCTACCCTTACGCCACGGAATTTGGGACATTTTGTCAGGCCTCTCCATGTCATCTCAAATCACTACAGTCGTTTGCGCAGCGAGCATTGTCAGGTTGTACATTTTCCTGTAGGGAGGGAGATTTGTTTCACATTGCAGCCACAACGGAAAATGCTTCTGCTGCAACTCACACTTATCTGCTGCACATGCGCTAAATTTCCTCTGTGCTAAAGTCAAACAAGTTCTTGGAAATGGCCCGGATTGTTTCGGAATCAGTGGTACTTGCACCATGAGCTAATACTAAGAACCTATGAGTTAATCGATGATGCAAAGGTATTGAATGTGCTGGGAAGAAGTTGTGGTGGTGGCTATCACCGCAACGCGCGAGGCCTACGAGGCTTTGATCATTTTAGGCCATAAGCTGGGCCATCCACCCCTGAAAGAGCCAGGTCCATGAGGCTATGCTATACTAGGCCAAAGGCTTGGCCATCCAACGCAGTTATAGCCCGATGGCCCTGGCGATATCAGTGGGAGCCATAGGCTTTGGTTCATATTATTTCCGTCCACTGAGGTGTTTCCTTTCTGTATTTATTTTTTTCCCGTTAGGTCAGGTGTGGCTGTTAGCGCAATCGCTTCCATGCAATAGTTCTCTGTTTGCGTTTCATGTCATAGCTGATTTGAGTTCTCATGATTGATCAAGTCAAAATAATAGTCTAAAAAGGCTCTGCTTCATATGTCGCGCAATCCAGGTGCACCTCCCATCAAACTGGTGGCAATTTTTGTGAGGTTGAACGCGAAGAAATGTTGAAGGTCACACATGACTGCGATGAGGCAGTTGTTGCTGGCGCGGAAACAACGTTTCCCACTGCAGTTGCGGTGCGACGTGTCTAAATCGGTGCTAGCCGTAATGGTTAGAATCAGTGATGAACAGCAAGCAGATGTGCGTAGGGCCGCTGAACAGCAAGATGCAGCGAATGCTGAGTTCCGAAATAGGAGAGCCATGTAGCCTGCTGAGCAACTTGATGCCCGGAATGCAGCACTCAGGTGTCTAAAGCCGGGGGGCGACCGGGAATTGAACCCGGACTTCTTGCTTGCCGGTCAGGTGTGCTACCATGACACCATGGAATTCGGGACATTTTGTCAGGCCTCTCCATGTCACCTCAAACCACTACAGTCTTTCGTGCAACGAGCACTGTCAGGCTG
>CAJPEV010005007.1:0-17702 GCA_905338385.1 Darwinula stevensoni
AAGGCATGGAAGAGAAAACAGATCTGTGGATTGGACAAAGCAGGTTCATTCCATGGCCACCAAGATCACCTGAACTAACCCTAGAGGACTTTTTCTTGTGGGCTATGTCAAAGACATCGCTTACTGGAGAAAAGTAGAGAATCGATCAGGATCCAAAGAACAGAATTGTCCGAGCTGTCCTGATAGTTATGCCTAACACTCTGCAAAAGGTGTGGTAAGTGCTCGAACATAGCTTAGACATCTACAGAATCACAAATGGTGCTCATGTGGAATTGCAATAGCAGGTTGAAAAATGTTTGAGTTGCACTTCATTTTACTGTTTTAATCATTTTATTTGAGGCATAATTTAGAGAGATATTAATTTTTGAATTATTTCCATACCTTTTGGGACACCCTGTATATATATTTGAAGAAATGTTATGGAGCACATGATCAAAAAGCCTGAGAAAATTTTGGAGTGCTTTTTTTAAATAAAATTCATTGCAGTTGCACAAAAAAAATTCAGTTTTTTCACAGTGCATGTTTGCCAAAACTGTGAGGCTGATCTATAAATTCTGCTAATTCTCTTTTGCAAAACCTGCTGAAAATAGATTGACCTCAAGAAGAAAATCTGAACTATGATTGACTGTGAAAGATTGTGGATGAGGCCATCAGCTCCTTATTCTTGCTTTTCAAAAGGCCTCTTCTGAGGAAACTAAATCTACTTTTATCAAATTTTGCCTGGTACCAATTTCTTAATCTCAACCTCTAGGTAGTGCTCATGGAAGGTGCAAAAGCATAATTATGAAACAGCTTAAATTATTTTTTTTTTTTGCATTGGCAAGGAATTTCACTTAAAAAAAAAAAAGCACTCCATCATTTTCACATTTTTTTGTCAGTGTATTCCTTATCATCTCATCAAAAAGAATTTGTAAAATAAAATTTGACACATAGCACTTAAGCACTATAAGCATTCTGGGATTCTGAATTGATCATAAGACCAAATCCTAAAATAATATTCATGAAATTAAAAAAGTAAAGGCTAGAACTACTCATCAATTTCATCAATTTCTGGCATCAATTTCTGCACACCCTGTATATGCTATTCCAGAATAGCCTGTGATGCAGATGTAGAACACATCACATCTCATACCTTAATAAATGGCCGTAGTGGAATGTCTTCACAGAGCTCATTGAAGTAATGGTATTTGTTTGCACATGAAAGCAGAGCTTCTGCACAAGGATGGTTGTGGAGAAGTATCACCTGAAACATTAAATGCATGCTATTGAATAATTGCTATCAGTAGAGGCGAGCATTAATGTTGCATGACATGCTTGTACAGAATCAGTTCTGAGACAATAACACCTTTAACTCACAGTCAGCCCTTTCCTGTGGCGAATATCAGAGAGATCAGGTGCAAAATTTACATCCCTGGAGATGAGAATCAGAGTGGCCTTAGCTCCATGTGTGTCAGAAAACCGACGCATTGCTTGACACAGTTTGTCATCTGCTGCATTTTTGCATGTTGCAGCCACATGGATGACATTGACCTGAGGTAACATTAAAAATTAAAAAAGAAAGGGTTGCACACTGGGAAAAGGTTTGCTGATGGGTACCACCAAAAATGTCTACCTGTGCATTATTGAGTTCTTGAATGACTTGTGGATTCTCTTTGTTGATGTCACAGACACACATAAATTCAGCCTCTCTATGTCCACTAAAAAACTTATTGCGTATTGCTTGCACAACAGCCAAGGCAGACTTTCCTCTAGGTACCTAGAAGCATCATAAAGAAGCTGAGTGATTCTCCTCATCTTAGGTGGAAAGAGAAAGGGTTCTGGAACCCTTCAGAGCTATTAATTTTGCATTGGATAAGGGTGAATTCCAAACAATTGAATCTTTGATGTAGTCTGCATGTCAACTAGACTAGACTCAGGAGTCTTAGCAGGGTGATGAAGAAAAGAGAGATAGGTCCATCCTGCCTGCAGCTTATTGAGTGCTGATTTATTGAAATGGGATAATAAAAGTCTCACCTGGACATTTTCAATGTCCCAGAAGACTCCAATAGGAGGTAGGTTCCTTGAATTCCGAAAGTCAACTACGGCTTTATTGGCATCTGGACCTGAGGAATCATCACTATCTTCATAATCTTTCACATCTTCAGGGCCTTTCCATACTTTCTTCCCCTTGGAAGAAAGCAACACTCCTTCTGCAATTAAGGTCTCTCTTACAAAAGTGGCTGTATGGCCAGCCTTTCTTCTTCTTCTGTTCTTCTCCATTATCTCCATATTGTCATGTCTGCACAGATCATCATAAGTCAATAATAAATAAAAGCAGGTACTCAATAGAGATTCCCTTCAATTTTTCTGCATGAAATATAAATAAAAAAATGCATAATTACCTCTGAAAAATAATGCTGTAGTCATTTGAATGAAGACAGGAGCTTCCAGAAATGCACTGTCAAATGTTTAAAGATACTACAATGTTATCACAGACAGGAAGGTAAGGCAACAAGATCAAGGTTCATCATCCGATCCCAACCACAGCCATCCTTCGTTACACCAGCCCAGTGAGGGCTTCAACCTTGATACACCTACCAAAGATAATTTTCACTCTTTCTGCAACACCAAGATTAGCATACTGTACATCTTTGTAGCAATAAAAGCAGTATGGCATGTCAAAATTGATGACACCATCATCAGCTTTCTCCAAGAGAAGCCCTGCCATAATTTGACATCTGGATTGGAATCAAGCCCAAATGATTTTTATCACCTCATCAATAACATATCACAAGTAGGATGTAATAGAAATGTTAGCTGGCTTCTTGCTACAAAAGCAAGCAAGTTCCTGTCTCTACAAGCTCATAGTTTGACTATCCTGAAGTTTTCTTCACCTTAAAATATTTTTCAATCAATTAAAAATATGAATGCAAGAATAAAAACTGTAGCCAAGAGACAATATCTACATACTTTCATATTCCATAAACTTCAATTATTCATTCATTTCAGCTGATTTTATCCCTCATCAATCTGATATCTTTCAAAAACAAAATGAGAGGGGGATCCAGTAGGCCTAAGACAAATACAGAGGGAGGAGAAACAAGAAAATTCAATCATGGCAACTAAACAACACAATGACCTCTATAAGTCTATATTCAAGGGCATTGTGAAGCCCTGGACTAAGATTCTGATCCATCTGATTCTGCCTTTCTTCTGGCTTCCAGTTCCTCCTTTGAACGCATGCCAGTCCCAACAGGTCCATGTCTCCTCTCCCAGACCATGCGATGCTTCTGCTTAGCAAATGCTTTTCTAACATCTCCTGCATAACCTAGATCCCCATCTGTTTGGGTAATAAAACAGAAATCAACATCAGAAAAGCACCCTTTTGCATGAGTTCAGACTTGGTTTTTATGATGATGGGATATCCCTAATATTTAAGTAAGCCATGAATGACAAGAGAATGTATTTCCTTAGGGAAAACTTAAAACTTACATTTGATGTACCAGTTCTCTTCTGCTTCCTTGAAATCCTGTGTCACCTTAACACAATTTTCATCAGCATCTGGGCCATTTGCAAACCTGCACTCCTCCATCCTCTGACGCAAAATGGCCAGGATATTGTTCTCCACAAACCTAGATTGGGGATTGTCAGAAATTGAGCAAAAGTTCCCTATAAACAAGGGACCAGTATTTCTTAATTAATTAATTAATAAATGGCCTCTTCCTAGCTTTATTATTTAAAAAATGAACAATTTTTACTCAGTCCAGAATAAAAGAAACAAGGAATAGCAAATCAATACTAACTTGTCTCTCCTGAACTGTTCCTGTGCTTCAAATATGCAAAGGAGATCATCAGTGTAGCACTCATCTATGGTTGGTACTCGCCGAAACTGCCGGTGATACCAGTAATAAGTCTTCTGATTCGGCACCACCACATTTTCTGTGAGAAAAAGTAAACACAAATTAACTACAGACCTATGCTTTACATATCATGTCAATGAACAAATTAATGGTTGACAGGATTTTCCTTTGTTTCAGTCCATTTTTCTCATTAAAAGCACAAAGTAACAGTACACAACCAGAATTAATACAATTCCCAAAGAGAATTTCCAAGGCATTCTTTTTTTGTACTGACTTTACCAAGTGATGAAGTTTCAATCTATTTTTATGAATCATGATTATTTTTCTAACCCTTTCCAGTCTAATAAGTAGCAGTTACTCAATACTGGAATAACACAGAGGATAATCAAGAATACACAATGCTTACTGTGCCAGGGAGTATAGATATTGTCTCAGTGAGCTTGCACCATATGACACGAGGAGCAAAATGTATTTCAACAGGAAATACCATAAACCTGGTCTAATAGACACCAATACCTGTTTGCTTTTCAACAAGTTCCACAAGAATGAGTCCATAGCATATTAAGAACATTCCATGTGACCAAATTTATCTGAAGACTTCATTGCTTAATTGACAGTGTAATGAATGCATTCAAATGCAATCAAGGAAAGTCCATACAATAAGCATTGACAGAACTGGAAATTACCCCATTGATGCTGTGCAAAATCCTGTGGTTTACTCTTAAGAGGTGGACATACCACATCAGGGTTAAACACAGCTTGAAGGAAGAGGGTTAAGCAACTTGGCTTGCAATGCGTCAAAATCATCATGAAGCTATGGAAAATGATGATCTATTGGAATATGCATTTTTCAGTGATGAAGCTTCTTTCCATATTTGCAGAAAGGTCAATAGAAAACTTAATTTTGCCACAACATATATATACATCATACCCACTTAGACCACTGTGCAGAAATTTTACAGATTTTTTTGGTTAGGTGCTAAAAGGATTTTGCAATGTTATACTAATCAATTAATAAAAATTCACAGTCAGCCAAATATAATAAAACAGAGAAGTGTCATGATGACATGCTGAATATTTGAAGCATTTTGGGAAAGTTGTCATGACAGCTCAAGGTAGGAAGGGAGTTAACAGTTGGGGATATAATTTTCTTCCACCACTTACCAATATATACATGCAGTGGAGGTTATATTTGCAAGTGCCATTCATTATGGGGACTTAGCTTATTGTACTGGTAATCCTACTTCTACTTTCCAGAAAGATTTTGCTTAGGAATTGCTGAGAGATTTGAAAAAAAAAAAGCACAAGGCAATGCTTTTGCACTATGTGAAAAGCAATAGTCATGCAGTCTCTTTTAGTGGTCTTTCTCTACTGAAGAACAAGGAGATTAAGATTCCTGCAGCAGGCCATTTACACTTATTGGGACAAAAGTCCCATTCTTAGTACTCAACAGATAAGATTTGGGAAGTTCTCATTGATGGGTTGGCTAGGAATGTAGGATACATTTTCCATGTTTTTTTATGCCTACTTTTCAAACTTGTATTTTAGCTAGAGGAATCGAAGCTATCCATAATTGCACTTGCAGAAGGCCAACCCAATATGAAAAATCAGCTTATAGGGAAATTTTGCTAAAACAATCTGAGTATCCTGTCATTGCATTTCCTTTGTCTCGTCTGATGAGGTCCAATTTAGCCAATTTTTAACTCTCCTTTTCTCCTTAAATGGCTCCCTTCTTCAACCTCATCCATAAATTCTTTTGTTTGATAGCAAGTGCATTTATTGACAAATAATAAACTTTAGTTTTCCTGTCTGCTGGTAGGCTAAGGCTAGGGCTAGGGCCACAGAAAACCATGCATTCTCTTTTGAAGGTGAGGGAAGCACTACCCAAAGACACAAGATAGCCCAGAAACTTGGCCGACAAAGGATAATTAAAAAAAGGTAAGTTCACCTCTAAACCAAGTGACTGGGCGATCGATGAGGTCATAGAAGAACTTGGATGTCTTCTCAATTATATTCTTCTCTCGAATGGGATAGCTTTTCAGGTCTACCTCTTCTCCATGCCCCATGATTTATCTATACATATCATCATGAAATACAATTGAGCATGGCAATGCCATCTTTCAGAGAAATTTGCTTAGCCTATGTAGAATAACTAGGCCCCCAATGTTGGGGCAAAATGTTTTTGAGTGACTTCGTGGGCCTACGTTTGTTACTCCACGTTAGTAACGGGCTACGTTTAATAACTTTGCAATTTTTCAAATTTACTCCATGGGGCTAGGCCAGTGTTCGAAAATGGTCTAGGCTAAACGTTATTGCGCTTACGAGTAGAAAAGTTCTTGTCGGGAAAGTTCATAAAGTCAATCTGAACACACCGTAGGCCTAATTTTTTTTTTCCAAACATGGATAGCAAGCGCAACTCAGCCTAAGTAATGAGTGTGTGACTCGAGAGAAAAACGTTTAACTCGGCAGAACAAAAAGCATAGGTCTACACTACTTGCTCATCTTCAGCCAGTCTTCAGCTGGGTGAGAAGATTGTGAAAACCACATTTTCACCAACTTGTCTATGAGGTGCAACACCAAGTCTCAGAACACAAGGTACACCTAGAAACAGATGCTGCGCATGACAGGCTTCCGTCCGAGAAGATCCCGAACCAACACGGTGCCGAACAGCTCTAAGCCTGGATCACATGGCAGGCCACAGCGGAGTGTATAGGCTTGCCCTTGAGTAGACGTCCGTCCAGCTACAGTAAGCGGCGTTTGCAACCAAGAATGGGCTGAGAGGAGGGGAGGGGGGGTATATGCCTGAATCCTCCCATTCCAACACTGGTAAATGCATGCAAAATATGGTCTCAGCGTCCGCCACCCAGCCCCGGGAAAAGGATTTTGAAATCTTTGTTCTCCCTCAGCTTCTCCAAGCCCTCTTCTATGAAATCCTCGCCAAACCTCACCACCGATTAACCCCCTTCCAGCATACGACAAAACGGGTTGGCAACAGGCGCGGAATTAGCGGTAAATTAATATTAAGCACAAGAATGGGAACTATCGTTTCCGGTTCGGAAGATATTGTCAAAACACGGTCCGCGATGCGTGCGTGTGGAGACGTTCAACTTCACGTAAAGCTTCGCCCTCTCGCGAGGATCCTGCATGAGTCTCCCATGCAATTTTTTTACCCAATATTCCACCATTTCTTAACGTTGTCGTCTAAATAAAATCATACGGATTGTGATAAAAAATAATAATCCCGGTCGGAAAATGGGAATATTATGCAATGGCAGATTTCATAGTCTTATTTGCGCTGAATGACTTCAGCTGAAATAAGTGGAATAGGCGTTGGTTTGTTATGGAGGCAGTTAAAAATTACTAATTTACAAGTTTATATGTTTGATTGATATGCAAATCTCTTGACATCAGTATTCTTTTCCAGCGATCACATTTACCCCTGCCTTCTAATAGCCAGTGGGCGTATTGTTCATTTATGGGAATCGGAAGTACCAGAGTTGAAAGCGGGCAAATAAACTTTAAAACATGGGTGGGCAATTATTTTGGCTGAAGGGCCACTTCGCGAGTTTTGGTGAGCTTCAAGGGTCGCACTCCGGTATCTGGGAGAATACCTCAATAGCACTACCATTGCTTCTCGGTCCTATTCCTTCCTTTGCAATAAAAACTGATCGACAGCTTCTTCCGCCGCATCACGTTTTTCGACCATCCGGATTCTCACAGAGAAGATTGCCGAATATATCGCTCTCAAAAACATTTCATGTCGTTCATCTTCGATCGTGTTAAAGTGCATTTGGTGTAGCCTATAGGACTGTCTGTGACAAAATGCACCCAAATGGCTCGAATCCAAGAAAATCTCACTCGGTCGGAACAGCTTGATTCCCAATCTCAGATTGCCACAAATCCGAGAGTTGGCAGGTTTGACAGTTGGGCCAGGCTATCCTGGGTTGCATGACAACTTCATAATTAATAACTTGAGTCCCAAGAAAGCGCCATTTTAGAAAAGGTTGTAGTCGAAACATGGCTTTTTGAGGAGAGTTGAGGAGAGGAAAGGAAGAAGAAGAGGGCCTAATAATGACAAACGAAATAAGCAAGCTCAGCTCCTTCATTGATTAAATTTGGTCCTTTCTATGACTGAACGAAATTAAATTTTTCCTTTTGCTAGACAGAGTGGCTGGATAGAATCATTTGGCAAGTCGTATTTTGCCCACCCCTGCTTTGAAATATCTCTATAATCGAAATTTGGCAGGATGTGCCAGGCAAGGGCGTCGCAAATTGCTCCTTAATGCATGCTGCCTTGATCGCATATTTTTTTTTAGTTGTTTTGCCTGTCAGGACAGTACACTGGTGGAATTGGCATTGTCAGATGAGAAGAAAGAATGTTAAGTCGAAGATGTTACACTTGAGGGGAGAGATCTGGGTCGCTGAATGATGATTCAGACATGAAGATTCAGCAGATTCTTCAGCAGAAAAAAAGAGGCAAGAGTCTCCTTCAACAGAGGAAGACGACATCGATAGCCTCTCAGACGCGGAGGGGCTCTCGCAGGAGCGGACACAAATGTGTTGAGGGTCGTGGCGCCCTGTGCGGCGGCTAATTTCATCATAGGTTCATCAATATGTGAATCTTGTTAGAGGATGACGCTTGATCTGATTTCCAGAGGTGATCGGTGACACAAGACCTCCAGTGTTGTTCTTTGCCTCTTGCTGATCCCGACTTCATGTTCTGTCCGGACACGTTCCTCGAATGGAAAGCGATTGGATTTCAGTGCGAATCGTTTGGTGCGCTCGAGTGGCGGAGAGTTTATTTCAGGGCAGCACTTTCCACTTTGCCTTATTGCAAGAGATGTCGAAGTTTTAGGTAAGGGGCGATTGCCACGGGTTCAGAGGGTTTATCTCGATGGAGAAAACTTTTAAAACGATCTTTATTTGGAGCAAGTGGATGTTGATGAGAGTGCCGATTATTCTCGGCGCCCCCATTTTCTTCGTCTCTGAATTCATGATAGTCATCGTTGTCCCTAGTGACCCCCAGTTATTCGTATGCCCTTCCCAAGCCTATCATCACTCTTGTATACCATTACCATTACCGATACCATTACTAATTTGAATATAGGATTCATTCGTCGTTCAGTTTCAAGTAGGAACTCACGCGTCATTCTTTCGTTGTATGCGGCGCTGGTGCGACCCCTTTGGAATATTGCATCCAGATTTGGAGGCCTACTATGATAAAATGAGGATGAATTACATAATAAGGATGGCGCTCGAGAGGGTACAGAGGAGGGCCACAAGAAAGATCGAGGAGGTTAGGGGACTTCCGTACGTTTAGGAGTGCTGGGTACTTGCTCGAGAGAAGGTTAAGGAGGAGCGATCTCATCCAGGCTTTCAGGATAATTAAAGGAATAGATAATGTCGAACGTGGTAGGTTCTTCCAGTTCGATGGCAGCAAGAGAACCAGAGGTAATCGACTCGAGTTGCGTAAACCTCAGGTGCGGCTCAGGTCGAGACAGAACTTGTTGAGTGGTGAACGCGTGGAATGCGTTAGAGGACGACGTAGTGGCTGTCCGTTCCTTGAGTATCTTTAAGAATAAACTAGATACTTTTATGGACAAGCAAAAAGGGGGGACAATGTTGACGTAAGGAACTAGGTAGTAAGAAACTAGGATAGGCGAAAAAAAAATTACAAAGGTACAAAAATATTTAGCTTTAAGAGGAGTAGACCTACCCTAAAATTAAGGAACGCTCGACCTCGACACATGGTATCCTAATGGGTGTTATCGCCACTTGATACCACTAAACTACCTTGATACTGATTGCATACAGATAATTGTACATTGGTTTTGCAGCGACGCCATCCACCCCCCTTCCTGGATTTTATTGCCTTAATTTTTGACAGGTGATGATTTTGATGGCATTTTGCAGTTGTAAGTACCTACTGATCACATTTGCCTTGAATGACCTCGTATTAAAACCGAAAAGACCGACACGGTTAAGACAGAGAACAAAACCGAAATGAACAGGAAGAAGATAAGAGGGAGAGTTATTCATCAATATCACACCTTCTCGAAAAGACTCCATGTTAAAAAGCCTTCTATTTAGAATAGAGCAATTATGATGATGGTTTAAATTTGGATAGAGAATGTCAGCATACAAAAGCTCCATAACAGAGACTTAAAGGGAAGACTAAAAGCAGAACAGAAAAGAACTACCGAACAAAAGGACTCTTCACTCCGAGTCAAAAGAAGAAAAATGCGGACTTTTTTTTTTCATCACAGACCGATAGTGCCTAGTCCTCAACAGGTCATGGGAAATACTTGCCAAAAACAATCCTTCCTCCAGAATGGCCCGGAATCTCCTTGGGCAGGGTTACCAAGATAAATGTGTCGAAGAGTTTCAGTGTCTCCCCCTATGTTGTCTGGAGATCAGCCACCCCATGAGAAGTAAATATTTCGAGGGTATTAGAAAGTGACACTATCAGCTATTTATTCGCCATTTTGCTTCAGCTCTGAGAACCTTGTTTGTCCAGGTACCCGTTAGATGGCTTCCCATTTGTCTCTTTTTTTTCAATTCATGTCAGCTTTCCTTTCGTGTCACTGAAACTCTCGAACACTCACATAACACGTTAAAAAAATTTTCAGAAGCGAAGGCTCACACAGGCCAGAAAGCCAGCAAATGGATGGTTTACGCCAGTCAGAACCAAAGTGGGGGAAAGACGGAAATGAAATGCTCAGATTTGTTGCATTCAAGAAAAGGTAGATGTTCGGTGACGCCTCCTGCAGTTATTTGCAAATGAATTCGTGCCACCTATAACATGGGCTCCAAAGGCGAAATTAGTCTTCTTCCATGGGAAATATACCCTCGCTCCCTTGCATGCAGCCTAGAGATAACATGGTCGATTCACTTGCAAATCGCTACAGCGGCATGTCATGGGAGTAGATGATACAACAGTGGTGAAAACCTTAGGATTAGTGATGAGTCTTCATCGACACTTCAAGGAAATTCCTCCTTGTCAGAAGGTTGTGTGGAAGTTGAGGAGTCGCACGTTTCTCACAAAAATGTCACATTTTGGAGCATGTTTGGCAGATGTGACCAGGTTTCACTTCTGTCCTACTAAGTGCTGAACCCAATACCATTTTGTACCAAATGGCACGAAGTACTTTGCACTGAAAATGATTTGACAGTCTACCTGCAGAAGATAAGAAAGTTCTCTAAGACGAGCATATCACTTCAGAAACAGAAAATCATCGAAATTATGGGGATTTGTAAATATTTCAAATTTGAACATTTTGATGCATGAAACAATGTTTAAAAAAATGGTGTTAAAGTTAATTGCAATGTAATTTATTATTATTTTTTTATTTTCGTATTAGATACTTTTTTGTTTATAATTTTGGTATTAGACATTTACAGACTTGGTTTTGTTACCAGGATTCCAATTGTTGGAAATATGCGCAAAATTGTTCAAAAAGAAGTCAAATTTACTGGTACAAAAAAAAAACTAAATATACATCACGGGCCTGAAAACTCAAAGCAACAGCGTGAACCATTCATTATCTCATAATCGATAGCCATTCAATCAATAGCGTTGTTTTACCTAAGGCAAAGTTCGGGGCAGCTTATCACGAGAAGCGTTGGAGCTAGAATTGTAATACGGGATTCTTTGATGACGTAGGATGACGTGCTTTTTTTTAAAAAGAGCAAATCCCTCCCTGAGGCACAATCACCATTTGATTACTTGAGCTGGAATGCCGAGAAAAGCTGAATGCAGACGTAAACCCCGACAACGACGTCCCGACATGGATGAATGACACGTGCGGCGCATGCCCTGTCGTCTCAAGGGATGGGCTGTGACAGGGCATGACCGGCGATCGCGATGCGTTGTTAATGCTGCGTAGATGAGGAGTCACGTTAACATCGGCGTCAGAGTCACGTGCTAACGATTCCTGCTCTCAGGACGTCAATGTCGCGCGCAGATGAATCCTGCTCTTTCATATTTTAATGAAAGAAATGGTGTGTTAACAGGCTATCGAAGTCCAATTCGCTTTAATCGTAAGCCCTTCTCATTCCAATCTGGATGCTAGCTGTCCATGGCTCCAGCCCAAAAGCCAGGTGGGGGTGGGGGAAACTAAGAATTAAAAAAAAAAAAAGAGCCAGACGAAAAAACTCAATCCTAAATGACCCGACCCGAGGAGTATCACTAAGATTTCGGCACTGAAACGGCCTGCGGGTCGGGTCGGGTCGGACTGATCGGTCCCGTCGCACGCCGCGGAGGACCCTATTCCAATAAGAACTATTTGCACCTGATCCTACATCTGTGGTTGTGTAAATCTCCGTCTTCAGTCCTGTGAAGCGATTGCAAGTGTCCAGGTCCCTACCATAACTGGTCTTAAACCGTTCATGGCCATTATTTTCTGTGAGAAATATACGTATCTTACTTTCATTTCCAGGCTTCCCATCTTCCCATTCATTGCTAGAGTTCCTTCACTTCCCTTCTTGTTGACGCTGACTTGAGTGTTTTATTGTGGTACCTGAGACCTTGTTATCGTGTTTTCATTTTCGTTTCATTGCCCTCTGCCTCTGACGAAATGATTTGGTTACAGGCCGAGGGCGTAGCCTAAGGAAAGGTGTAAGCCTAGGCTGCTGAAGTTGAGACCATTTAAATTTGTTTTGATATGTGAGACTCATTCATTCTTTTGTGTATAGAGTTATACCTATACTGATATAGAGTTAGACCTATGTTGGGACTGTGTCTAGCCTTATATTAGGCCAGCCTGACCTTATGAATTAGAAAAATATGATAGTTCACTTAAAATATTAAACCACTTGAATTTAAAGGTGGGCAGTGTATACTGAGCTTTGGTGGGCTTTGGACTTAGGCTTTGGCTGAGGACATCAGCTTTTGCAAGCACTACCTCTTTGATGGGTTTGCATAATCACCCACAATACACCCTCCGAGTCTGTTATCCGCTCACCTTTTGCTGACCAGCTCTGCTATTGGGTTCACTTCTTGTGTCCCCTAGAGACAGGAAATCAAATGTAGATTCTATGGTGCAAATCCTCCCCAGCTTGTTTGCATAGTTAATTCTTCGATGTAAATGCCAGCCACTCACTTTGCCGCATTGTATGGTCAGTGAACAAATTTATTAACTAAAGCACTTATTGCATGTAAAAGAAGGAATCCCTTTCACATGTAAGTTGTAAACATGCCCCCTTGAGACAATAGATTCCATCAGATATCTAGGTGTCACCAACAAAAACCTAGACTAGGGAAAACAAATAAATATCAAAGCCTCTAGAGCAGGGGTTGGTAACCTTTTTGGCCATGTGAGACATATTAAGATTGAGCCAAGCACTTGTAAGCAAAAGACTTTCCAAAAAACAAAATGTTTCCTGAAGTTTGCAACATACATACGCATTCTTTGATACATGAGAAAAATGAGGAACAACCATGATTTTCAACCATGACTCAATGAGCCAAACTTTTTGGCTCATGAGCCATAGGTTCCTCATAGAGCTAAATGAGTCATTGGTCTGCTAAAATGAAATTTAAGTAAAGTCTCCAGAGGCCAAGGTGGGTAAAAGTTGTTGACAGTGACTCCTAGACAAGCTTTTTGCTTGTAGTTTCTTTATAAGCTCAGAGAGAAGGCAATAAAAAAAAATCCCAAAGATGGAGATAATCCTGAAATGAAATTATTTCAACACAGACCCACCAAACATGTCATTGAGCTACCATACTCACTGGTGGGTTGAAGGGTGAAGTTTCTCAGGTTATCCCCATTTGGGGGGCCCATTATACACATGTGCATCAAGTAAATATGTTACTATAGCTACTGTAACTTGATTCAAGTTATTAGACATTGTTCCAAAGATGCAGGAAGTCAATCTAAATGCAATGTATATCACTCCTTTTTTGTTCATTTAGATATATTGATTGTTGTGAAATTAGTTCCTTGACTGCAAGAAAAGAAAGTAGACCAACTTGAACAATGGCATCAGATAAACCACCTCCATACAGTGCAACTGCAGCATCAAATGAAGGTCAGAAAATTCATATTCTTCAGATGCATTTGTTTTCCTTGAGTTTTACAATATACTCCTAATAATTAACATCACAAAAAAAATTAAATCACAAATTGATTCGGATATTCCAGCTTCATTTATGGCATCAGCACCAGCAGATGAGGCCACCAAGGCTCAACACCCACCTCCATATGGATGGACTCCAGGAAGTTCCTCTCATGCACATCCACCTCCAACAGGATCTTATAATGCTGGAGGGACTTATGGAGCCACTGATACAAGCTACCCTCAAGCACAAGTGATAATTGTCGGAGGATGCCCTGCATGTCGTGTAAGTTTCTCATCTATGAACAATAGGATTGTAATTTGGAATAATTCCTCCTGAAGTACCCCCTTTCTCCAAGCAGTATGCATGGAAATGAGAAATTTGAAAAAAGTTTCACAGTGAAGGCCTAATGGAAAGTGTAACTTTTATGCGTTTGATGTGTACAATGATGTGTTTTATGGTGCAGGTGGGGATACTATATGATGACTTCACACTTTTGGGGATTCTGATGGCCATACTCTTCTTTCCAATGGGGATTCTCTGCTGCCTTGCTCTGAGGCAGAAGAGGTGCTCTAACTGTGGTGCTATTTATGGATGAACTTTTGATCATTCCACATAATGCTATTTTGTGATATGAGTTTGAGGCCTCTACAAGTTATATGTGACAGCTTCATACCATCATTTAAATGCTTGTCATGTCTTGATGTTTGGGCTTTCTCTCCATCCAAGCTTTGTTTTAAAATGTCACAGTGCATGTCTTTTAGCTTGTATCTGGCCTGCTGAGATTTTCCTATGCAAGGGTATAATCTGTTCTTCAATGACATCCCTCAGAAATGACAGGATATTTGACACAGGGAATGGAATTATTTCACTTGTGATCTGTGACTTCCTTTGTGTGGTTTATTATATGCAGCCCAGGAGCATTCATTGCTTGTGCTGAAAAGGATAGGCCTGGAAAGCTGAATGCTATCTCAGGATTTTCTCTGCCTTACAATGACTTTTTGCGCTTCTGGTGCTGCTACCTGCATCTGATTGTAATGTCTTTAACCCCTTCAGGAGTGGGTTTTTCTGGAGATGTGTGCATGCCTTCATTTCAAAGCTATCTATTCAAAGTCATTCACATAAAGAAGTGGGATGTACCAGTACGTCCGTACTCCTGAAAGGGTTCATTTGAATTTTTTGTCTAATTTTTGCAAGGTTTTTTGTGTATTGTATTTGATTGTGGACATTCAGAAAGGTTTGACATCAAACCAGTCTTATGTCAATATAGAGGAACTATGATTTGATAATGAGTTAAATTTATTTTTGTCCAAGAATGATGGATCAGAGGAATTATTGATTCATTATGACCAGAGCTAGCAATGCAATATTTGTATTCATTGATGCAAATGATTTGGTATTTCCAAATGCTAAAGTAGTTTAAAAGGATGTGAAATTCACATTGCTTACCTATGAGTACTTGAAATTACTACACTTCTGGATGCCAACAGGATTGAAGCTAGCATCATGATGCCTCTAATCGAGAAGAGAATTCTATGAAAACTCATGACATCGCCCAAGCTGGACGGCAGTAGGATGCTTCACAGATTTTGCTTTATTTGAATGATGATCACGAACATCAGTCTTGGGTCATTGAGTCAGAAGGTCCAGCAGTGAGCTTTCTCATTTGTGTGAAGAGTTCTTGGCACCTACATGTTTGAACTGTCAATATGTCACAGAGAAGCTGCTGGTGACAGGCAGTAGGAGTCATGATTGCTCTGTATTGGTTATGAATGAGCCCAGAAAAATCCAAGAAGCTGAAATATGTATGCGTACATGTACTGTATGTGACAAGTGTAGAGCTAGAGGCTGGAAACATCCTCTTGACCTGAGATGCATTCTTGGCACTGGCGTTGTTCATGATCGATATCAATAATGAAAGCGAAATACAGGAGAAGAAATGGTTGGATAAACGTCAAACTTCAATGGTTCCCAGGGAAAGTGGAAAATAAGGTAACAGAATCACGACGAAGCTGGCGAAAAGAGACTAGAAACTACTTTTCCACACAATGAATAGCCTCAATGAGGAGTCAAGTCTTCATCATAAGTGTAGCGTGGATGGAAGAAGTGGAAGGGACATGGGAACTCAGGGATACAGTTATGCATGTCTGGGTCTCTTTTCTTGAAAAGTGGGGGGCATGTGCTCCCCCCCCCCCCAGCGACGCTACGCCGCTGGCACCCATTGCATCCTCCATGCAAAATCCAAGAAAGGTTGAAAGTTTCCGACCTGCTTTAATATGCTCTGGCTGAGCTTTCTATCCGATGAAACCACCCTGAAAATTAAACCCGACTTGAACTCACTTTTACTCGACAAGAGCATCTGCAGTTATCCTGGACCCCAGTCGACGATCACGTCTCCAGAGTTGCCTCGATGCTGAAAGGTATCTCGTCAGAACATCGAAACGACAAACATTAGAAAAAATATTTTAGACTGTCTTGAATGATTGTCATGCTTATTATCCTACTTGCAAATTTCTGGCAAGGTTGTTCCCTATAAATAGAGTGCTACCCTCGGCGAAGGGAATTTTGTAAAATGTTAAAATAAGGCGAACTGGCGAGAAAGTGCTCGAAAGAGAACACGAGCCGCGAAACGAAGAGAAGAATAAGACTTCGCGGGAAATTTTCGAGGTAAAAAAAAACTTGGATTTAAAAAAAAATTTACTCGATTAGCTGCGCACCAGACCGAGAGAAAATGCCAACGTGATTTGGGGACCAGTCTAAACTCGACGAGTTTATGTGAGTTTTTTTTTTCAATGAATGCCGCAGGGTCGTATAGCTCCGTGAGGACACAATACAATGGCGTAGACATTACCCATTCAGCGCAACAACGTTGCCTCAACACTAATGGAAGGTTGAAATGTTGACACATGGTTGAGACATTCAGATTTAAATAGATTCCACCGATCGACGCGAGATGGCGCCTGAGCGCCGATTTAGCGATTCGAACCCTGGTGCCATTGAAATGAGTCCCCTGTATTTTTCACTCAGTACCTGAACTTTTCCCACGTACAACTTGAGGGAAGGCTTTGGAATTCCTAGATAGACCCGTTTAAGGAGGTAATCCGGCAGAAGGAGACTCCAAGTACTACTGACCAGGGGGTCCGAGGTGACACGTCCTCAATTTTCCTAAGTCTTTACGTGGCGCTTTTAGAGTCTCTGGTAGCGCTCGAGAGAGGAAACTTGACTTGCAGGGATGAGCCAGGCTTCTTCTTCCAATCTGAGATGAATTAGGGGATTGTGCGAGACATGTATCTCTGCTGGACCAAAAAGAGCTACTGTACGTCACTCAAGTACTGAACTCGAATTCTCATTCAGTAAAGGAAATACAATCTCAGCGGGTCACCTCTGTTGGGATGTTGATACTCAGGTGGGATATTGATACTCAAAAGAGTATCATCATCCCACCTGGGGATCCTTCCTTCGCCCTCCGAAGGGATCGCTTTCGTGGGGTGACATTACTTAATAGAGTAAAATAATCAATTTAATAGACACCTGCACTCTCGACACGTAATAGATATGATGTGCTCGTTCAGACCCAGGAAATGGGGGAGGAACTGTAATGCCCAAACTGTGGCAATTTAACGCTGCCACAACGAATTTTCAATGTTGAACTGTGTTTCATTTCAACATTGAGGCAACATTTTTGCGTTGAAAAATCAACCTTTGCTCTAAGTTGACACAACGTTGCTGTGCCGAATGGGTTATTGCTGTTTTCTGGGGTACTCTCGCGATCTGAACGCTCTGAAGCACCTCGGTCGATGTTTTGT
>CAJPEV010005008.1:0-17702 GCA_905338385.1 Darwinula stevensoni
ATATAATATATGACTCAGGGAATCATTCAATGCTGAAGTTAAGCTTTTTATTACAGCAGTGCACGGGATTAGGGAAGAGTAGAATCCCAGACCAGTAAGTACTACGTCTCTATCCTAAAAGGAAGAGAGCTTCTTTGAACATCTACTTCTTCTCCCGAGGTTCCAGTGCGGGAAAAGGAAGCAGTAGGTCACTTTGGTACTCTTGAGGGCTGGTGAGGATTAGTACTCGTGTACTCGCACAATCCATCCGAGAGTCCTGAAGAACGTAAAGTAATAGGAGGCTTAGTATATCAATTCTCTTCAACGGTTCTGATTGACTCTTTAAATACACACGAATGCCAGGGGTAAATTAACATAAATCTTACGGAAAGTGAATGTAAACAGGCTGTTTGCAATGCAAACGGGAATGTCAATTTTACGTAAAATTAACGTTAATTTTATATCCCCGTTTACGTATCACAGAGGTGACATTTCTCCAAACATGTTGACATTTTCTTGACAATGGTTTGCGTAAAAATGATATAAAATGGACAAAAAAATTACATTCATTTTACGTAAAATTAATATAAACATGCTTTTTGGGATCTGACACTTTGATATTGATGCAATTGTTATTTATTTAACATAATAACATGAAATTTGAATGGTACCTTCTTTTACTCGGGAAAACATGTTGTGAACATTTGGCAACCCTGCAACCATCGCAAGTCAGTTGTTTAGGAAGCTGAAAGAGCCTTTTCCTTTCCTTTTTAAATATTATGTTCACATCCGAGTTGCCTATCTCTGCTCTCTTCGCAGCCAACAATAATTAATATTTAATGAGACCAGGAGATTTTCGTTTCAGCTAGTGCTCTCCGTTAGTGCGGGAAGCTCCACCCTCAACTAACGGTTCGCATTACGAATTTAACCCCTACCAACCCGAATAATACGCGGGGACGTTTTACACGTCCCTGCTGAAGAATCCATATCGGCGGGATCAATACTACCTAAGTTGGGTGGGGGGAGGGGTTGTAGAATGCTTCTCTCTCTCGTTATAGTGTTAAGGGCGTTTCGCACTTTGCGTGTCATGCGTCCCTTGCGTCAATGCTGGGGCAGGTCGGCAGACGCACGCGAGTACACGCACGTCCACTTACGTTATAATGTTTTCACAAAATGCATTTAGAAGAAAAACAGAAGCGGTCCCAGGATCGAGTCCTGAGGGATTCAGGGACTGAGGGACAGAGTCCGCTTGCTCGCCCGACCTCCTTCGACGATTCCCCATTCACCCATTACTCCTTGCTCTCTTCCAGCTGCTGATCCGCTCGTTCGTCTTAACCCTGGATCCCGTGTGCCTCCTGTCTAACCCGCAATCTCTTGTGAGGAACGGGATCGAAAGCTTCGCGAAATCTAAATAGACTATGTCCAATGGGCCTAATGTCTTTGTTCCGTTGCGCAATCGTAGAATTTGAGAAAATTGGAGCGACAACTTCGACGCCTCCTTAAGCCCAAAACGTGGGGCCCTCCCTCCAGCCCTAGCGAGAGTGTTTCTCCCTCTAATCCCCCTATTCCCCCTCCCCCCGCCCATTCTCGCGCTCGTCGGCTTCCTTGCGTGGTTCGTGAACGCTTTCAAAGGACTGATGGTGATCTGGCACGGAAGCAATGACGAAGGTGCACGTCATTCTGGAATTCTGAAATTTGAGAGATGGAAACCACGGTGATGGACTACTTTGCGGAGGCGCGTGAACGCAAAAATGGCGACGACCTGACGATTCGCTTTGCAATTCATCATGCAAGCTTGAAATCGCTCGATTCACGGCAGCAGACAGGAGGCACTGCGGCGAGCGATCCCAGCGTTCCCTTCCGAGCACCACGGCAACTTTCGTCTCCTCATCCATCCGAAAGATGGCGAGACGAGAGCGAATCTCCGATTTCCCGTGGAAGTTGCTTCCCCTCTCTTTCGCGAGCTCGAAATCACCCCTCCACTTGCGGCGGGCATCATGAGGTTAGTTGGCGTACAACAGCGAAGGCTCATCGTGGGTTCCGCAAGAATAAAGTTCGTAAGCGACATGAGTCTCACGGTCAATCATTGCTTACAGCACTTCGTGACAAATTTCTTGATTTTTCGATATAAAGCCGCTTCTTGCATCGACAATAACACTTGGTGAACGGCTTCATCCGTTCCAAGGAAATTAAGCCAGTAGTCGATAGAATTACTAAACGGAAATACATATAAAATACGTTTTTTTTGCTGTCTTGCGTACGTTTAACTACATGGGCCCGAGCATGCATGCGAGAGGGAAATCGGGTATTTTGCAGTCCCGATGAGGACTTGCCTCCCTCCTCCGATGTGCCATATTGCCGCTGAAGCGGATCCGGATTCGTCTCTCGATCTCTGGATCGGTCGGTCGGTCTAACGTGCTATACGATCCCGTGAAATATCAGGATATTTGACCAGATATTTTTACGGGTTACCGTTGAAGTCTGACCACGTGAAAGTGTTATTTCTTTTGCCTTTTTACTTATTTGGCAAATGTACAATTGCGAAAAAGTTGGTGAGGAAAACCAGCTTCGAAAACCAACTTCTCGAGTGGGTAGCATAATTAAAACATCGAACCACACCGTGAGATCCAAATCCACCACAGATTCGATACGGTGGAGAATTGATGCCCGAGGTGAAAATGTTCTGCGGAAATCTGTCGAAGTCTGTGGGGTTCTCTTACAGATGCTTATAGAGTTATTTCATCTATGCCAGGATTATATCGAATTCTGTAGTGAATTCCATGGAGATTCTGTAGGGGGTTATTCTGAATTATATCTATGGAATCCTCTATAGAAACCGACATAATTTTTTTTACAGAGTTCTATAGAATGACGCATAATGATTTCTATTTAAAGATTCTATATAACCTTTCATAGGAAACTCTAAAGAATATTCTATGCAGATTCTATCTCAAAATTATTACCTTGATAGTCCTTCACTTTTAACCTTTTAGCTGCCGTGCCTTCAACTATAAGTAGTTCACTCCTAAGTCACGTCGCAAGTCATGGTTTTGCGGTCGTAGGTGTGTGGGATTGGTTCGCCAACCTGAATTCCAGGGATAGATCTGCACAACCGGCAAAAGTGAGTCCCTAGAAGCCAAAGGCAAAATTGTGTCTTACGTCCACCATAATTGCCGACATGTGCAGGTGTTCGGTTGGGTGGAACCTGGAGGAATCAGAGAAACCTGGAGAACTGACTGTAAGATGCAAGACACAGCACAGCGATGATCCGCAAATCAAGTTTTGTTTTTGTTTTTCTTGCAGTATGTTTTTCTTGCTCCCAAACGGTATATCTGTATTTTTTTTTGTTATCTACCAATGCGACTGCGCTACGCGAAAACAATCCAACCCTTTGAAGAACGCTCAATCTCGCCGACCTCTTTGCGTTGTTCGTAAAATTCTGCCAATTGCATTTAAAGTCACGGCAACAAACGAGGCAATTAGGGTGATGGATTTCTTTGCGAAACCTCCGTGTGAACGCATGTGGTGACGAGCTGAGGAATCACCAAGTATTTCATCATGGATCCTTGAAATCCATGGATTCACGGCAGCAGGCGAGAGGCACTGCTGTGAGCGATGCCAGCAATCCCTTTCGAGAAATAAGGTAACTCTCTTTTCCAAGTTCATCCGAAAGATGGCGAGACGAGAGCGAATCTTCTATTTGCATGAAAATTCCCTCCCCTCCCTTTCGTATGTCCGATTTGCAAATTTCATTTCGGAAAGGCATATCCTCGGATGTTCAGCAAGAGCTCCGTCGAAACTCCAAGTTCATATCTCTTACCGTTTGGCTTTTAGAGCTGTCACACATGAACACTAATAAACAAAAAAAAGAAGGAATTGTCGCTCGGCCTAGCTAGCGACCAGAATCGCGCACGATATATGTTTAACCTCCGGTTTGAAATAGTATGTGCACTCATATAAGTTGAACACTTCAGAAAATAAGTGGCCTCCGCAGTGAAAAAACGTTATACCCATGCCCAATGGCACAGCTTCTTTTCTTACAATTAAACCTCTGGGTGTCCGTGACCCCAGTGGACTCGAATCTGAGGCGGCAGCGGTGGATCCATGTGGAGAGTTTTCCCAGTCGCCACATCCCGACCGCATCTCACCGTCCCGACCCGTAACTCGGCGGCTTCGTCGAACCAATTGTGCTGTATGTTGCTGACGTCTGCCTCGAACTGCTGCTGGCCAGGCGGCGGCATCCTACCGCCTTCGATCTCCATCAATCCGCGAACGTCGTCAAGATTGATGATGGCGTTGGCTCGGATGTTGGGTTGGCTCACCGCTGGTCAACCGCTTGGCCCCGAGTGGCGGCGCGTAATGCGTTAGCATTATATCAGGTTGTAAAGGTGAAATTTAGACATTTCGATTTTTTCTAAGACGCAAGACTGCACTCTAGTCGTTGTTGAGTTAATTGTTTTCTGGAAAATGTCTAAATTTCACCTTTACAACCTGATACATGTATCACCTGGCAATGTATGTCTCCTTTTTTGAAATTGAAACTGCATGTGCGCGAATCGTGAAATAAAGGACATCTGCGAAGGCGAAAGATACATGATGAAGCCCAAATTTCATGTGCTTAATTTCAAAAATGAACTTCCATCAAAAGAATGATTCACTCCAACTAGCTCCTTCTCATGAGAACGTTGCACAGCTGCAGCACGCTTTTCTGAAGATTTTTCACTCACCTGTGTGGCGAGTGAAAGACTAAGCGACCCTCCGATATCCCAAATGCTTCATGTACCACGCTAAGTCCGAGGCGAAACTTGCCGAAAATTATGCTGAAATAAAATTGGTGCGTTTTACTTTTCGTATTTTCATGCTCCTTTGTTGGAGTAGTTTCAAATACATTATAATAACATGATGCTGAAAGTTCGTTTCTCATGAATCTCGCATCTGCCGTTACAGAAGTCTTTTCTTCCAAACCGACGAGCTGGATATCTCATTTCATTGAAAAAGTTCATTCATAGGTTCATTCAAATCCGTTCGATGATCCTATGGATTCTCCTTGGGTTTTTTCCTGAACCGATGTATTCCATCCAATGAACCAGTTATTTTCGTTTTCTTTCTACGACGTATCGTATTACCTGGTGTAATTGCTGTTTTTTGTCTGGAGTATTCTCCGTGATTTAGTCGACTCGAGCCGAGTTGCGTGTCCCCAGAAAGCCTCTTCCTAGAATAATAACCAGCAGCCTTTACTAGCAGCAGCATAATAAAAATGAAATCGATGATCGACAAATTTTTCTTTCCTCTAAACGCTGATTCGATTAGACTCCAATGCACTGAAATGGCTAAACTTCTTAGAAGAATTGTAAATGTCGCTGAAACGATAGTCGCTCAAAAGAGCAGTCGCTCTCATGAACCCTCGCACAAATGAAGTCTTTCTTTTGACTGTTGCTCAAATGATGATCCCTCTTTTTCTATACTCAATTGTTCCACTGGCAAAATAATGTATCTTACATTTAAAAAATAAGAAGACATAGGCTATCGCGAAGGACCGGAGTGGAACTTGCAAGAAAAGCTTAAACTATTTTTTTTCGCAGGGAAATAGTCCATCGCCCATGACGGAAAGGCTATTTATCGCGCTCTACAAGTCAATATTTTCATTTCGATAATTCAATATTAAAAAAAAAGTCTTCCCTTTCTCGCCCAATCGGGTGTTAATATTTACTGTTTCCCGTCCAGGACGACGTTAGAGAGTTCCCCGCCCCCGTCTGGCGTCCAAAGGGATGCCGCCATAGGGGGGGTGGTGTAAATAACAAGGTCACCTATCATGTGACGTCAGGGGCCGCACCCTCCTTTCCTGTCGTCTGCTCCGCCCCGCCCCCTGAGGGAGGGGCGATTTAGGTATGCAAATGAGCGGATGTATGCTATTGATGCGGTGAGATGTTTGGCTCGATAGGGATCGACGACGGAGATGAGTTCCAAGCTCCGTTCGTTTTTTTCCTTTTTTCGTATGTTGTCACAATTAATTAAGTAATTACCAGGTCATCACGTCAGGGATCGGAGTTGCATGACGGAAAATCCGATGAGTCATGTTGGTCATGTAAACCAGCGATCTGCCTAGTGATTCTCATACCGTACCCTGTACCATATGAAGACGACGTCAGAATGACTTATCGACGGCCAGGAATCAGAATGAAAAATCAACGCATTCATTTATTCCTTTCTTTATACACTGGTAACCGCGCGAAACAAAATGATTAGAACCGGAGAGTCCATTTGCCGAGCAGTCCGGTTTAGGAGTCTGCTCTCTAGCTGGTGCCCTAAGAGCAAACGATCATCCACGTGGGGTTCTTTGTTTCACCAGCCAGCGGATTCCTTCCCACGTGTCACAATTCGCTCTTCAAACAGGCTTGTGTATGATCAACATATACTGTACATCACCATGCATAAATATACATTGTACAACGGGATAGGATCCTTCTGGGAGTCCTGAAAGCGTAAAGGAAAAAAATTGTTACGACTACCGGAATGACATTAATTTTTGTGTTGTGGATATGAAACTCACGGAGTAATCTGGTGATGAAGACTGGGAATGAAAAGCCATATGGCAAGGTGGAGAAATCGGGTTCAAGGACTCGCTTGTCGTCCTCCACCTGATACCTTTTACTCACTTCTTTCGTGATGAGCCTCTTCCCTCTCTTGTCACGGGTGATTTTTTTTCCCAGAAAAAAATATTTAAAAATGAAATGAATGAAATGAATGAAATGAATGAAATGAATGAAATGAATGAAATGAATGAAATGAATGAAATGAATGAAATGAATGAAATGAATGAAATGAATGAAATGAATGAAATGAAATAATGAAAAACAAAAATACAAAAGTATTTAGCTTCAAGAGGGCTAGGCCTACCCTAAAATTAAGGAACGCTCGACCTCGACATGTGATATCGAAGTAGGCGGAATCGCCTCTCGATATCACTAACTCCCATGAACCATGACAGCTCGCTTGATGAAAACCGAAAGCTCGACACTGCTCGGCCCCCAGCGAGCGCTCTCGGAGTTAATGAGGAAGCGCCAGATTGCTGGGACGATCAGTGGATGCCATGTTCTCTCGCTTGGAGAGACCTGATCGCGAACGTGTGCAACAGCTGCGAAACTCCCTGCAATCGTAAGTTGAACGACGCAACCCATCCCAAAATCCCGTGTCCACCGAAATTGGCACAAAGGTCTTTCCTGATTCCTCGTTATTTCCGCGCGATATTCTGTTTGCAACGGGGTGTGCTGTTCACTGGATTCGGAACGAATTGGACGAGCGCAAAGACTCCGATTTCACCCATGAATAAAGCTGGGTTATTCGAGTTCTGCGGTAGGGTTTGGTGACGTGACTGTATACAAAATGCTGCAACAAGTTCTTTCAGATCCTTATGATAATCCTATGGATCCTCCTTAGTTTTTTCCCGACCCGATGTATTGTATGCAAGGAATCCGTCACTTTCTTTTTCTTTCGGCGACCTCTCGTATTACGAATTGTTGCTTTTTTGTCTCGAGTATAATCCGTTGTTCAGTCGACGGGCGAGTCGGGCAGAGTCGCGTGTCGCGAGCAAGCCTCATTCCTTTTTTTACAGCCCCATAATATAAATCAAATTGGTGGCCTGAAAACTTTTCCTTTGCTCGAATCGCTGATTCAAATTGATTTTTTAACGCCAATGCACTGAAACGGCTAAATTCCCTAAAAAAAAAGTGTAAATGCCGCTCAAACGAGCATCGTTCCATCGATTTCTCGCTTTTTTGCACTATAACTCATTTGAGCAGTCGCTCAATCGATACGTCGCCCTTACGAAGTCTCGCTCGAATGAAGTCGCTCTTTTTCTATCCAACCCACGGATACACTGTCTCGGGTTGAGGAGAAACATGAGCGACATCGACTCGCTACCGATCATCTCCCAGGCCAAGTCCCTGGTCCAGGCCATCACCGACGACGTCGAGGGAGCCCAGCGGACACGGGAGAACTTCTTCCGCACCAACATAGACATCTCGCCTTGGGTTCAAACCCATCGCCCCAGGCAACTTAGAGAAGACGCACAAACTCAATCGAGAGCTTGCGAGCCGCGTGCTGGATTTTGCAGAGGAAACGCCGTTCCTGGGACAAATCGGCGGAGTCAAACATCGCATCGCCCAAGGCAACTTCGAAGAGGCGCTCAAGGCCAGCCAAGAGTTTGCAAGGGGCGCGCTGGAATTTCCAAAGGGAACGCCGGACATGCACGGAGTCGGGCATCACATCTCCGGATATCCTGAGAGGGGTGACCAGGTGCTCACAGGTATGAAAACTCCTTCCCGGAAAACTCGCACCGGTGGAACTAGTGCCAAAAGGTTATATACATGATAGTCCCGATACCATCGTTTTCCCTCTTTCGTCAGGTTTGCCGCTGAGTTCCTTCAAGTACTGTACTATCTATCTAAAAACCAAGACTTTCGTGTGCCGCTGTGCTCTCCCTCGAGCATCATGCTAATAAAATTAAACAAAGATAAAATGCAAGGTCATAAGGGGGGCTGCGTCATAAAAAAATTATATTAACAAGCCAGTACTCGGTCAAATGACCAAACATGATGATATTGGGAGGTACTGACGATGCGTGGGCTCTCCACGTATGCGTGCCAGATTGCGTCATCGCGTTCAAAGCAGCTCATTTTCCTTACTTTGCTGATGGATTTCCGCATTTTATTATAATGAAAGAAGGCCATGATAGCGTAAGGAGGAGCCATGGGCATTTTTGCTTAAATCAAGAGCCTGGAAAACCTCAATTCGTTTTGCTTCTTGTCCTTGGGACGGACATTAAAGGATCACTTTTTAACAATCGGCGCTGGAAATTCAAAAGAGGAATGGACAGTTCTTCCACCCTCCAGACAAGTTGTCGCTATTGCAGTCCGTGCAACAGGCAATACGATTTATTATTCTCCTCTCACGATGTAGGTTAACGCATAGCACGTTATTCTTGATTAAGTTTGGCATAAATTAGTTTTCCCATTTCCCTGTCTGCAGCAACATCGTAATCCAATGCACCACAGGCAATATACATAGTTGACCGAGGAAGTTAAAGGGAATAACTTTGGAAGCCGTAAGTTTGCAATGCGGCGCGGATTTCGAGGAGAGCAAAGTACCTTGCAACATCAGGATTCCTGGTTTTAACAAGTCTTTTTCATACTGCTCATGTGGGTTTTCCATAGAATGAGCGCAGTAGTTGGTTGCCAATAGAAGTCCCGCGCTCCACTCTACATAATGGTGATTACCGGAAAGCAAAACCCTGGGTCAGCTTCCATCACTGGCACGTTTCACATGGATAGGTGGTAATGCTCTGCGTTTGGGGGCCTCCAATCCTAAGAACGGAAGGGCCTAGACTCGGAAAAAGGACGAAACCCAGCCGGGTTTCGAGCCGTACTTCCCCCGTCACGTGTGCCCGACGCGCTACCACCGAGCTACTAATTTAGCCACGTCTCTTTGCGACGGTAGATGCGGTAGCTCCTCGAATTTTAGTCGCAAAGCGACGGAAATAGGATCCGTAACTTTCCGAGGTTTCAAGCTTTCCACTGAAACCGGATTAGCTCGGATGCGATGAGCGGCAGAGGAGGAGTTCCCGGACGAACAGATGAACAACGGAATTATTATATAGATAACAAAACTGCCTAAAAGCAATCTTAAAACTTCCAGACGAATACAACCAACGACATATCTTTTCTTCCAGGCGCCCCCAAGATCCTTGCAGAGGTCGGTGCCACCAAAGCCTGCGCCGCCGGCGGACCGGGCAGTATGGCTGCCTGCACCACACTCACCTCCTTCTCCTCCGACCCGCTCCACTCCGCCGCCCCCGGCAATAACGAGGGCGTGTTCGGCCAGAAAGGGCGGGGCAAGCTCGGTGATGCCGCCGTCCGACCTGGCCTCATGCCGTTAAGCGCCGGTGCGGGCGGCATGAGGCCCACTAATCCCCAGATCCCCAAGGCCCCGGCCAGGGCCCCAGCCATTGCCCCGGCCAGGGCCCCAGCCATTGCCCCGGCCAGGGCCCCAGCCATTGCCCCGGCCAGGGCCCCAGCCATTGCCCCGGCCACGACGAGGGTCATTTGCCGGCGCTCAGTGACCGAAGAGGAGAGCCTTCTCTTCAGCCCGACCTTGCCTGAGGTCCCGGCCTGGGTGCAAGAGAAGCTGCCGACCTCGCTGATAGAAGGCTTTTCCGCAGGGGAGGCACCATGGAACAACCAGACCACCATCTTCCTGGTGCTGAAGCTGATGATAACCGGGCACCAGAGGTCCAAGCCCTACTACGACGAGATCTGCCGCGGTCACAGCCAACTGGACCGATGCGAGCGTCTGCTGTTTGAGTCGCTCAACAAGTACGGCGATTTGGGAGTGGTGACCGTCGATGGCGAGGAAGAGGAGATCCTGGAAGACAGCCTGGGCGGTCTCATGTATGGGATGAGGGAGATGGAGCGCTCCTCGCTCGTGGGCCAGGGCCTGATGGCCTCCCTCTGCGACAACGAGAAAAGCTGCATGGAACGACTGCAGGGCGGACTGCTGGACGCTGCCGCGGTCTTCAGGGATCTGTTTAGGCTCTGACGCTTTTATCGCCGGGTCAAGCGGACAAACCCGTGCACTCCAAAGTACAAGAATGATCATACGTGGGGGAACGTAGAATTTGACAATGCAAAAGATGCATTAAGCAAAGGCCATACGCCTACTATGCCGGTGCGTACCCCGCCGGTCCCAGCCAACACCGTCATGAGATTTAACGACGTTTCCAAATTTAAAGGTATCCCAAATCCCGCGACGGTGGTAGGCAGTCAACGCCTCCTCATGCTAAAGAAAGGACAAGTGATGGTCCAGGCAGATGATGTCAGCTTCATACAGCAGGATAGCAAAGGGACCAGGTTTCAGAAAGGGACGTTGATAGGCACTAAGAACGCGGCTGGGATAATGATCCAAATGGATGGTCCGCCGAAGCCCTTCAGGAAGCGCATTTTCGGATAGGTTTAGTTCCTTAGTTCTTTCTTAGAAAGAAGCTTTGCAATTGGGCTTGGGTAGAAAGTTGTTGCGCTGGAGAGGCCACTTATTTTTTGAAGTGCTGGACTTGTATGAATGAAGATTCAACTCTAGGAAAAATGTTATTTCATAACACGAAGTACCAGAAATACATATATACGTACATAAAGTATTCGTCTGTCTATCCCTGTCTTCCTCTTTTTCTTTCTTTGTTTATAAAGCTCACCTGTCCAGAGTCTCCGGCAGAGATCAAGGAGTAGGTGGGAAGGAACGATCGCGACTCAGCGTAGTGACGTTTCTGAAATCCCTGTGCGCCTCGGGATCCATGCAGTATCTGCACTTCGTATCTACCTTTTTGAGGGTTTCATGCAAACAATGCAGGAGGTGGGGCACCCCAACTCTCCATGGAGCGCTCCTTCCGATGCGCGTGTGCTGCCGCTACGCCTGGCACTACTGCTTCCATTGCGCGATGGTCGTTCGAAGTTGGGGGGGGGGGGGGGGGATCGGTTCCTCGCAGAATGAGGTCAGAATGAGGTCAGAATGAGGTCAGAATGAGGTCAGAATGAGGTCAGAATGAGGTCAGAATGAGGTCAGAATGAGGTCAGAATGAGGTCAGAATGAGGTCAGAATGAGGTCAGATTGAGGTCAGATTGAGGTCAGATTGAGGTCAGAATGAGGTCAGAATGAGGTCAGAATGAGGTCAGAATGAGGTCAGATTGAGGTCAGATTGAGGTCAGATTGAGGTCAGATTGAGGTCAGATTGAGGTCAGATTGAGGTCAGATTGAGGTCAGATTGAGGTCAGATTGAGAAATTATGAAATCGACCAGTGGCATATGCGTGGCTTATTCCATCCCGTTTCGGCTGAACGGAGTCAGGCCTTCTCTTGAGGAAATGCACGGTTTGTAGAAATCTTACACTCGGTTTGTTCTTTATTCCGAACCGTTCCATCGGAAAATGCCTTTTTGTACAGATATGCGAGGGTCCCTTCCTCTCCCCTTGGGACAGATACGTCGAGATAACGCTTCATGAATCGAGTTGCAGCCTGCGTCATTCAGAGTACTGAGGCCATGCAAGCTACGGCACGATCGAGCAAATATTTTGAGGGAACTTATTTTTTGAAAGCGAACGCAAAATGGCAGAACAGGTCTGGACTTTTTTTTAAATAGCAATTTCGCTCACGATAATCGGGTGAAGAGTGCTGCCACTGAAATTATCCGGAGAAGAGCGATAATGACCCTATGGCAACTTATGTTTAATTTGTAATGCTTGAATTAGCACAGTTTCGTCATAAATAGAAGAACGTAATTTGGAATAAATTTTCATGTGTGAGTGCTTCCACAAACAGAGATTCACTCTGAACTATTATCGTGCTTTTACGAATGAATTAAGGAATTCCAGTGGCTTCCTTACTTTGTAGGAAATTATTAGGTATCTCATGAAAGGCACGAGGAATTTCTTGTGAGCCGCTCCCTGATACCTTTGGAATATCGGCCATTTGGGGGCCATCTCCCATCGTTCGTGGGAACATTGTTCGAATAGCCGAGATAGATGGCTGTCTCACGAAGCTGTCTCACAAATAGGACGGATGTTGTCTGCCGCACGATCGCTGGAATGGGGTAAGCATGAACAGTCCACTGCGATGTCCATCGACGTTCCCCCACTCACGGTCGACGTGGATGCAACTTGAGGGGATGTTGATTGAGTCCTGATCGGACTGCAGACGGGACACCATGACACCATCGTCTTCAAATTTTCCGTGCGTCATACCCAATATAGGTAGGTTGCTTGAGGAAAAGTTCAATGAAATTCCTTGCTCTGAACGCGAGTAAGAGCTCTTTCCTTACAAGTCGTCAAATGAGGAAGTGCGTGGGTGCGTTTGCTGCGTGCTGCCTCAGCCCGCGATTCAAGGGGGACACATCCATGGAGGACACATCAAGCAATTCTTTCATTGAGTTCAGGGGCGTTCCTTTGCACACTCGCTCTTTTGACATCGCGCAGGAGAAAAATTGTTACTCGTGTATTGATAGTTTACAAACATTTTCACTTAAATTTTTGTTACATTATTTGCAAACATCTCTCGTAAAAGCCTGTAAATTTTCTGTCGATAACTCATATGGTACACCATCTGCAGGCATGTAAAGTTCTGAACTTTTTTTGGGCCACCTTGGTATTACTTGCTGAAGGGCATCCAAACCCTGTTCAACTTTCAACAAGCGGTGGCACAGATGCCACCGCTTGACCCAGTTTTAGTAACACTTGTTGAACGAGTCTTTAGGGACGTGTTTCACTGGCATATTGCTGTCCCCATTGCTGTTCTTGATGCGTGAGGAGTTCCTCGCAAAGAATCTTGGAGAGTTTCGAACAGCCAGAAGTCTGAGGGTGCCAAATGATTTCTATGCATTTTCCCGTCAAAGACTCCATCACGAAGCCGGCTCCGTGTGGTGGCGCGTTGTCCTTGTGAAGCATGAATTTCCATGGTGCCAGGGTAAGTCGCTTCAGTGCCATTGATTATGACTCCCTTTGGAACTGGATATACCAGGATGATGCCTTCTCGGTCCCGAAAAATGGCGTTAAGAACCTTCTCGGCTGACTCACACAGACAAAAATTTTTGGGAGCGGAGAGTCCACATGCTTCCACTCTTGGGATTGCCTTTTTGTCTCAGGGTTGTACAGAACAAACTTGGACTCGTCCATGGTGACCACAAGAGTCAAGGCTCCATCGGAATCGGCCGAATATGAAGCATGGTGCGCCATAAGGGAACAGACAAATATCAACTCGAGTAGCATGGGACCCAACGTGCACTAACCTTGGACATGTGAAGATTATGACTAATATTGCGATGCACAGTCCCATGTGAGAGACACGACTCTTCACAGATTTCGTCGATGGTAATTCTTCTGTCCTTCGTGGTCAGCTTCTCCACACGAACTGCGTTATCGTCATTCAGTGACGTCCGCGGTCTCCCAGATCGTGATTCGTCTTCCGTCGACTCCTTACCTCCCTTAAATTCGCGAACCCACTTTACAGTGCCATGAGACAGTGCAGAGTCACCACAGTGCCATGAGACAGTGCAGAGTCACCACAGTGCCATGAGACAGTGCAGAGTCACCACAAACGGCCTTCAGCTCGCGATGGATGTCAGCGGCTTTCTCACCTTTTGCCAAAAGAAATTTGACGACGGCGCGTTGTTGTTCTCGCTTGAAATTCGTTGCATATAACAGTATCAAAAACAGGTCTCACACGACTGGCTGTCACGTCCCTAGAACAAGTTACAATAGGCTGAAGCTCGCACTGCACTCAGCTGATCGATGAAGACGAAAGGTGAAAGATGATGGCACCACCAGTACGCTAGCGTTCGTATCATTCTCACTAGATGGCAAGGAAGGCTTGTGACTGCACCTCCTCGAAGGGTTGCGTTTGAGTGTCGTATGGTCAGTTTTTCACTCACCACACAGGCGAGTGAACATTTTTCAGAAAAGTATGCTGCAGCTGTGCAAAGTTGTCATAAAAAGAAGCTTGTTAGAGTGAATCGATGTTTGGATGGAAGTTCATTTTTTTTTCAAATAAAACACATATGAAAAGTTGGTGAGCGGGCTTCATCATACATCGTAGGCCTACCCGGACCTTGTTTCTTTCTCGATTTGCCTTTCTTTTTCCTAGCCCCGGGCCCTATGATCTCGAGAACTAATGACATCATCCAGGATCGAAAACGCTATTCGAACTGTCTTGTGGGGCTTTAATTGGACATCCGTACCACCCCTCTCCATTCCGAACATGTCACCCCACCCCAGAATACATCCTCATTTCGCCCCGGTTTCCGGTACGATGAAAGCAGCTCAAACGATCGCGCGTCATGACCCTTGATGAAAACCGGAAGATCGACATTGCCTGCAAAAAGCGAGCGTCCTCGAAGTTAATAAGGAAGCGACAGATTGCTGCGACGATCAGTTGATGTCCTGTTCACTCGCTCGGAGAGACGCGAACGTGTGCAACAGCAGCGAAACTCTCTGCAGTTGTAAGTTGAACAACGCAATCCATCGCAATGGCTTCTTTTCGCCCGTGTCCACCGAAAGTGGCGCAAAACGTCTTTCTTGCTTTCTCGTTATTTTCGCGCGGAATTTTGTTTGCGACGAGGTGTGCTGTTCACTGGATTCGGAACCGATTGGCACAAAACGTTGATTTTATTCTGGAACAACGCTCGGTTATTCGAGTTCTGCGATGGGGTTCCCGCTGACGTGACGGTATCGATGAAGCTCGCTCTGCTCAGGTTCATTCAAATTTTTACGATAATCCTAGGGATCCTTCGTGGGTTTTTTTCCTGATCCGATGTATTCTATTCAAGGACTCGGTCATTTTCTTTTTCTTTCTGCGACCTATCGTGTCATAATTCCTGTTTTTTTTTTTAATCTTGAGTATACTCCGTGGTTTAGTCGACAGCCGAGTCGCGTGTCGCGAGAAAGTTTCATTCCTTAAAAACGGATTGTTGTGTCGTTTTCCCTCCCGTTCAACGAGCGAATCCCTCTCTTCTAAGAATAATAACCAGCATCCTTTTATTTACAGCAGCATAATAAAAATATAAATCGATTTTCAACTATTTTTTCTTTGCTCTGAAATGCTGATTCAATTATGTTTTTCAACTCCAATGCACTGAAATGGCAAAACTTCTTAAAATCGTAAATGTTGCTGAAATGATAGTCGCTCAAAAGAGCATCGTTCGATCGACGTGTCGTTCTCATGCACCATCGCTCATTTGACCAGTCGCTCTTGCGAACTATCGCTCAAATGATGGTCGGACTTTTTTTCTATACAACCCACAGAGCGATACACAGTCAAAGGAAGAGTGGAAACATGGGCAACATTGATTCGGTGCCGATCCTCTCCCAGTACAAGTCCTTGGTCCAGGTCATCACCGGCGACGCCGAGGGAGCCAGGGAGACACAGGAAAACTTCATCCACACCAACCCGGAGTTTGTAAACGGCTTGCAGGAATTTGTAGAGGGAACGCTGGATCACGTCGACAGAGTCATATATCACATCTTAGGAGAACGTGAGAGGGAAAACACAGACCGGAAAGGTACGACAATACGTATTCGGAAAACTCGCATCTCCGAAATTGATGCCAAAAAGTTATATACATGTACCTGAAACCATCATTTTCCCTTTCTCGTCGCGTTTGCCGTTGAGTTCCATCAACTACTATCTATCAATAGAAAGCAAGATTTTCATGTGCCACTGTGCTCCCCCTTGAGCATCATACTTATCAAATTAAGGAAAACAATTTTTAAAATGTCAGGAGGGCGGCTTCGTCATAAAAAATATATATAAATAAAAACGAAACTGTCCAAAGGCAATCTTATAAAGTTCCAGACGAACATAACAAACAGCACTTCATCTTTTTTTTCAGACGACGACGGAAACCATGGAATTCCCGATGACGGCATACCCATACCCATACCCGAGAAAATATTCAAGGACGACGACTTCGGAATTGCCTTCCAACTGGAGAACTCCGCTTTGACCGGCATGGTGGCCACCAAGATCCAGATCAAGGTAGACTCTCCGGCAGAGACCACGGAGAGGTGCCGGCGTTCAGTGGCCGAAGACGAGAGCCTTCTCTTTAGCCCGACCCTGCCCGACGTCCCGGCCTGGGTGCAGGAGAAACTGCCGACCTCCCTGATAGAAGGCTTTGCCGCAGGGGAGGCAGCATGGACCAACCAGACCACTGCCGATGCCGTCGCAACGACCCAAACCATCAATGCCGTCCTCACCATATTCCTGATGCTGAAGCTGATGATGACCGGGCACCAAAGGTCCAAGCCCTACTACGACGAGATCTGCCGTGGCCACAGCCAGGTGGACCGATGCGAGCAGCTGCTGTTCGAGTCGCTCAACAAGTACGGCGATGTGGGAGTGGTGACCGTCGATGGCGAGGAAGAGGAGATCCTGGAAGACAGCCTGGGCGGTCTCATGTATGGGATGAGGGAGATGGAGCGCTCCTCGCTCGTGGGCCAGGGCTTGATGGCCTCCCTCTGCGACAACGACAAAAGCTGCATGGAACAACTGAGGGACGGACTACTGGACGCTGCCGCAGCCTTCAAGAAACATCTCAGGCTCGGGCGCCTCTATCGCCGGGTCAAGCGCGGATGCCTGTCGCGGGGGATCATTCTGCCGCAAGAAAATTTGGCGGAAATGTTCAAGGAGCATCATACGATGCCGAAGAATGATTTTGAGAATGCAATTAAGCACATCGATACAGCTATACATGAGGGTGTGCTGCCGAATCCAGAAAAAGGAATCACACACAGCACCATCATCGATCGTGATGACCTTCCCAATTTGAGAGCGAAAGAAAGTCCCGTTCCTGATTTTCCTGGTCAATTCGATGCAGAAGTCCGCTACATACTTCATGACATCCCCAAAAAGAGCGCCGTGTCGAAGATCGGGACGGTGAGATACGTTCGGGACTTGAACACTGGGGAGATTGTCCACATGATTGGACCGCAGCCTTAAGTCCACAGGGCTCCCGGTTAGGCCCAAAGGTTGAATTGTAGGAAAAGAAGCTTTGCGATTATGCTTGGGTACGGAGTTTTTGCACTGCCGAGGCCATTTATTTTCTGAAATGCTGAGCTTATATAAATGCACATACTTTTGTTGAAAAATGATACCTTATAACGTGAAGCAATATATATATATATATATATTAGT
>CAJPEV010005009.1:0-17699 GCA_905338385.1 Darwinula stevensoni
CTTGCAGACCATCGTTTTCTTTGGGGCAGAATCACCAAACACCTCCTTCAGCTCCTTCAGGCATTCCATGGCTGTCAAGCCACGACAAAAGTTGTAGCAAATGACAGTTCGAAACTCTCTCACAGTCAAGGCCGCGCGAACGCCGCGGGAAACTGGTACGACATCACTCGTACGGCTCCTGCGCCCTTCCATCCTGCAGGAAAATTACGAAAAAAAAAGAGAAGCCTCCAGTAATGTAGACAGGAGGGGGAGAACGTCCGAACCGGCTGGGAGCTCGAGATATAATGAAGTCCGCGCGGAAACGTGTAACCCCTCGTACTTCACCTAATTTTCATTCAGACGCATGTTTTCATGAAAGTCATTGAAAATACTTGCTTTCCCCCGAATTTTAGGAAACTGATGAAAGGCATCAGTTAATACCTAACTAGGTATGCATGATGAATATGTCAAATTGCACCGAGGGATACATGAATGAATATAGTATGGGAAAATATATTTTATTCAAGATGGAATCCGAGTTTAATTATCGAAAAAATAACCAAAAAGGAGGCATTTTGCAGTTTCCAAGAATTTTTAAATTAAAAAAGAAATATTTAGAAAATAAGAAGCAATTATGTTTCCATATGTGTACACAATACGTACTTTCAAGTAAACCATATAATACATTTAGCAACCTATGTAAATTAGTTTATGAGGTACAATACACTAAAGTGCTGGTAAACAGCGATCTGGAAAGTTGTCATTTTTAGAGCCCTCCACTCATTAACTTTTTTCTCCCTAATCATTGCAGATAGAGAGGTGAATGAGATACCATATTTCATCACTTGGATCGGAGGACCACACACATTTTTTTGTCGGAGTATGACCTAACATGTAAACCATGAACCTGTCTGACTTAAATGAAATCATCCTAATATACTTTTGACTGTCAAAATACGCACATGCACATTCCTGATAGCTCAAAAAAGTGCATTTTGAGCGTTTCTTGCTGAGATGGATGAATTAAAAGGAAACATTCAATAAATTAATTAGGTTTTTTTATGCTTTCACGAACTGTTAGTCTATCTCATTTTCATTCAGCCGCATGTTTACATGAAAGTCATTGAAAATTCCCGTTTGATAGTGAACATAAATGTAAAGGTATATACAAAAATGAAAAATATATAACACTATTGCAAAGGCTGCATCACCAAAGCGATGTTTTCAACTCCTGTCATTGATATGCAGTGAAAGACAAAACTGCGTCAATGTTTTACAAAGTTACACTTGATAACTCATATCTCGAGTATTACCAATTCAATTTTTATTGAAACTTAGCCAATCATTCTCCTGTCTCCTGGCTTTCGCTTGGTTCTAGTTGTGTGCCAAATGACCTCCTAATGGTTGATCTACAGCTGTTCCAAGCCAATTTGGTCATTGACATAGGTTTGACCCTCACAAACAGGCATAGAGAAAAAGTTATGCTATTAATATTTTGTTCATTTTCCTTAGACCTACACTGTCTGGACACCTCGAGGCATGCTCTCGATCAATTCAAAGCATGTTCGATCTGAAATGGCTGCCCACTCGGTATTTAGCCAGTCACAATTCCTGGTTGCTGGCTGACTCCTCGTTCCCCGTCAGCTTCTGTTTCTAGTGTTGCCACAAGTGCTGTATTGGGTTGAGGTCCAGCAACTGTGGTGACCATAATAGGACCTCGATTGCGTGGCGAGCCAGCCGCGAGGGTATATTATCAATGTCCTGCAGAAGCATTACCTCTCCCACTTCGATCCAGTAATACTACATAGTCGGGAGCAATTCAGCAAAGCAGCTTGGCATACATTCTCTATTCTATTCGACAGATATATCCTACTCCCTATGCCGTCATGCAGTCTGAAAACTTCAGGCTGCCTCCACCACACTTGCCAGTCCGCTCACAGGCCTCTCTCTTAGGGAGCGAGGCATATACATATTCCTCGATCGGAGTAGCTTGGAAATCCATCGATGTTTTAATTGATCTCACACCAATTTGTCTGTAATCTATATGCAAACAGCGATTCCTTCCCTTTACTTGATGTACTTAACATAAAAATGAGAATTGAGAAAACTCCATGAACTATAGGCATCATTGTGCCATCCGATTTTGCTATTAGAATTTCGGGGAAATGTAACCTCTTACTCCAGTAGCACATAACATTGAATCAACGTCGAATACACATCGAATCAACATCCAGACGTGCAATCAACATCGAATCAATGTTGAAACAAAGCTACGTGTTGCTAGGGTATCAGTAACCTCTCAAAATGGAATTAAGAGACAAAGAAACTCCTCATTGCTAAGATAATGTTATGGTTATCAAGTCGAACATATCCCAGGGAGGAAGTTCCAAAATGTGGATCGTGGTTTTAAATGAGTAATTTTGCTGCAAGTTCCAGAGAGACAATATGGCAGTACCTATTCAGAAACACGACTACCAACTATATATTGTATTTGAAAACTAATATGATAAGCAGTTGTGGTCTTGCCACTCCGTTCACCTGAAGAAAATACAAACTTGTTAATGAAATAAGTATCCCATACTTCATGCTTCTGGTTTCTCTATATCAAGCCGTAAACTATTTCAAAGTGTTCGAACTATTCAGTGACACTTAAGCTTCAGTGAAGTTTATATGTAGTAATGAGAAAACCAATTTTCAACGGCTTTCCGTTTCTTCAACCCCTCCCCACCCTTCCTTGTGGGACTCACTAGCGTTAGGCCTAGGTCTAACTAGCAGACTACCTTCAGCTCACGCCAAGGCCTACCTTCTTCTTTTCAAAAGAAACTCAATTTTAGACGTATGCGCTAATTAGGCCTATAAAGATGAATCGTGGGCTTCGAGACAACTGGTTGAGGACGTGTAACGTTAGACCGTTTGAAGGCCTGTTTTGCATTTCATGAACCATTTCAGTGAGACATGGAACGTTAGGCCTATCTGGAGTTCCTCGAATCATCACGAATAAGTCTCAGGAGAGAATGCCTTCAAGAAGCATGCAATACATAGTACGCGCCATCCTGTCAGTTCAGGAATGTCCGGATAATATATATCCATTTCCCAACAACATCGATCAATAACTGAAAATTTTGTTCTGTTCAGCAGTCATATCCATATGCCTGGCGAAAGGCCTCGTCAATGATTTGCTTAATTTGTTCCTGCATTTTCGTTTTGTAATCAATCCAGGATGTCATTATATCTCGCTGTAGCTTGTCTAGCTCTTCTACTTTGGTCAATTTTTCCTTTACAAACAGTACCGCTAATTCCCAGTTTTCAAATTGAGGGATTGGAACTTGGCTAAAATGTGTTAAAGGATTGAGAGAATCCTCACAGCGTTGAAATATTGGGATTGAGCCAGCTTCCAGTGCTTCATACATCCTCAAAGTCTCCGGATTATTTCCCCAGGGAGAAAGAGTGAAAATACTTTCCCGAAGTACATTCCGGTAATGTATCGCATGCATCCCATCCTTGGAACCCCATCTATGTTCGTACGACAGTACGCACTGGATGTTGTGCTTTTGTATTGTATCAATCATTTCTTGCCGATTTGATCTAATGGATCCAATGAAGTTTGCATGATGCTTGCGAAGGGATGGCGGCAAAAGCGTTGAAACATTAATGGTTCCAAATCCAGACTTAATACCCAATGGCACAAAATATGCGTTTTGATGCTGCTGTAGTATATCTGAGTTGTAGTAGTTCCGAAACACGTATGAAACAATTGAGTAGTAACTCAGGTTATTTTCCATTGTTTCATCTCCCATGTGGAAAGCACCTTGATTCACAAAACCGTTCTTTTTCAGTTCTGCAAAATAAGCATAACCATTGGGTGGGTTGAATAAAAACACTGTCAACATGTCATCTTGTTGGAGGTGCTGTTCAACAATGCGAAGAGGCCTATCGATGCCACCGAGAAGAAAATTTGTAATCCAATCGAACTCCATTATTTGACCATCTGCATCCACAGGCAGTATGTTTAAGAGAAATTTCACGTTCAGAGGTTTTCTTCTTGCTCTAAAATTCACAGGTGCTGCTCGTTGTAGTTTTCGTCTGTTTTCATCCCCAGATAGTGCTTGTACGACATGAATGTTACCTTCGTCTTCATCCTCCTTTGGTCTGTTTTTATGAGAATTATTGTGCTGGCACCTGACTATTTCTTTCCCTCCAAACTGGAATTTTGAATAGGGATGGGAGTCGTAATGTATGATAAATACTCCAACCATAGTGTACGCACATAAATATAATTTGCCCCAAGACCACATGATGAAATATCCTCTTTTTTTAACATGCATCAACTAATAATGCAAAACGGATTACTTGTGTTCCACAATCTTTTTCAGGGATCCCCATTTCCTAAAAATGAATAGTGCATTATTTATTACAAAAAAGACAAATCGAGCAAAAGCATGAGACTCTTAGACAACTGGGCTCCCGAAGCCATTGACTACGTAGGGGAAAACTTTATTTTCATTAAGCGTGCTTTTATTGTCGATTTCATGGAATTGTTTTCCAATCAACCAACGAGAATTAGGTCGTGCTCATTTTTCTTAAAATGGCCATGTTTTACAAATTTGAGACGCGCGAGCATATGGGTGACTCATGTTACTATATATATATGTATAGGTGAGGTAAAGTAAGGTAAAAAGTTTGGCTTAATTAGCGAATACCCAAATGGGCAGTGAAAACCGCTTTCATTTGAGGCGTGCACATAGAATTCAAGTAAAACAGTGACGCCTTCCCTAGCAATAGCCACCCAAGGCAACAGGCAGGCTAAGGCCGGCTCCCAGCCTAGACGAAGAGGACATATAACAATTAATCTATGGCAAAACAGCCTGCAGATATGGGGCAAGGCTTAAGGAAGTTAAAAAGAGAATGGACAGTGAAGGATCTCATCCTAGAAATTTGTCAAGCAGCCTGCGTCATCAGGGGGTCGAGGCCGCAAGTCTGATCAAACAAACCCTACCCAGAAAGTTTCTACTGTCAGGTGCTACGGCTATGGAATTAAACAGATGGACTGTACCTAATGCCCCAGAGGCAATCCCGGCTTAAGTCCGTCTGTCAGTGCCACAGTTAACGATCGATTTGCTCGATCAGCCTCGCGACTGAAATGCATGGTAGACTCAAGCCTACAAAGGAAAAGAAGCGAGAACATGGCTCGGAATGGCTCAAGCCTATGAGGGAAAAGAAAAAGGAGGGGAAGGCCAGTTGCAAAACAAGCCTATGCCAGAAAAAACGTAGCCCAAGGAAAAGCCCTACCATGCATTCAGTTAACCGTGTCCTGCACTGACAGACTGGAGCGATGCCCAGATTGCCTCTGCTACCTTCCGGCCTTGGCCTCGGCACATTAGGCCTATAACACCTGACCCAACCCCGACTAACTGGACAAGCCCTAGGAGAAATTAAAGAAAGATATGGGAAAGAAGCCCATGCATCGGTAAACTGCCATCACCGGGATTGTATTGCAGTCACTCTGTGCTGCAACAGCCGCACATCCGAGCTGTATATACAGCAGAATTATAAAAACCTCCAAGCTAACGCAACCACAGAAAAGCAGTATCACCCCCTTCAGTTGGATACTTGCGAAGATCTTGCTTAAATTGCTGAGAAAAGAGTCTAAAGTATCTCTTGAAGAGGTCTGTCGAAAATCCGTTATTTCTCAGCCTTTGGTGCAAAAGTTCACTATTAAAGTTGAATTCTACTAAATCAGAGCAGTTTAGGCAAAACCTATTTTATTGGGATATTACAACGTTTTTCACGATATGGCTAGGAATATTGCTTCTGGCGTTGGGCATACTAATGAAATCGAAGTTGAAATCCCTTCTTTTGTCATATACATCTGTGATGAAGCAATCATCATGTACAGAAATATTTAAATCCAGATAATGGGCATATTTGTATGGGGGGGAAACAGTTTCTTCGAGCTCAAGACAATCAGGATATATTTGATTCAGCTCATCCTGTATTACAGAGTTATTCATTGAGAGTAAATCATCTATATACCTGAAAGTATATAAATATGCTTCTGGATTTGGGGTTTCTGACATTAACTTCGACTCATAAAAGAATAAAAATAAATTTGCCATATTAGTAGAGTAGTTACTGCCCATTGGAATCCCAATTTTTTTTGCCTAAAAATCTGATCACCAATTTTGATGTAATTATTATCTAAGCAATTCCTCAAAATGACAGAAAATAAATCTTTAGTAATGAAAGTATATTTATAAGTGAAACCTGATTCTGCATTGTCCTGAAAAAGCTCAAGAATGTTACGATGCAGGATATCCAAAGGTATTTTAGTATATAAAGTAGAAAAATCCCATGACATTACAGAAGTGGTACAGTCCATCTGTTTAATTCCATAGCCGTAGCACCTGACAGTAGAAACTTTCTGGGTAGGGTTTGTTTGATCAGACTTGCGGCCTCAACCCCCTGATGACGCAGGCTGCTTGACAAATTTCTAGGATGAGATCCTTCGCTGTCTATTCTCTTTTTAACGTCCTTAAGCCTTGCCCCATATCTGCAGGCTGTTTTGCCATAGATTGTTATATGTCCTCTTCGTCTAGGCTGGGAGCCTGCCTGTTGCCTTGGGTGGCTATTGGTGGGAAGGCGTCACTGTTTTACTTGAATTCTATATATATATATATATATATTGAAAGTAGAATTGTTTCTTTACTCAGCTATTCATCGTGTACTTCTTTGCCAAGTTTAAACTTTCTAGCACCCTCCGTTTTGCTGTATCAGAAAATTCAGGAAAATTTGAGAAATATGTGCCCTCGGGTGTTTTAACCAAAAATTACTATTCTTACCGAAATCAAACCTAAGTGAACTACATGCCCACAAAGTTTCAAATTATACGTGTGCCCCTTTCGCTGGTGAAAAATCATGTTTGGAAAAGCCTACCCATCCTAAAGCAATGCCCGGAGAGGATGCACCATGAAAGCTGAATACTCCCTCAACTCAATAATATCACGTCACTTATACGTGTGCCAAGTTCCACCTTTCCATTTCTGTCCAATTTACCAGGACAATTTATTTTTTTTTAAACATCGCCCCTTGAGAAATTTCCCCCCCGGGGATGTATCAAGGCTTAACATTTTTCTTTAACTCCTTATCTTGGTAGTCACATTCATACGAAGTTCCAGCTTTCGATGTCCAACGGTTTAACTAAGGAAAAAAAATGTGAAAACATCTCTCTTCGAAATTCATGCCCCCAGGGCATTTCATTCCAAAATCTGAATTTTTCTGCACGCAGCATTCGGTAGGTAATAATGTACCAAGTTTCATCTTTCCACTCTCGCTCAATACACCAGGACAAAAAATACTTGAAAACGACGGCCCCAAAAAATATGCCCCCAGGGCTTGGATCTAAAATGTTGCATTTTGCCTGAATTCATCGTGTCGGGAGACACGTCCACGCCACGTTTCAGCTTTCCATGTCTCTTTGTTTTATTCAAGCAATGGGACATAGAAGGCAAGAGAAGCCAAAAAAGAGGCAAGGAATGGCTGGGAATTGAACCCTGGCCTCATGATTACCTGTGAGATGTGCTACCTCTACACCACCGAAACGGTGACAAGTAGAAGCATCTCTCGATGACATCCTTATCCATCACGATTTATATTTAAAAAAACTTCTCCCCCCAAAATTTGTACCCCCAGGGCATGTACCTCCGAAGTCGGATTTTTTCCGAACTCTGCACCCCAAAAGGTACATGTGTACCAGGTTTCAGATTTCTAACCTTTCTGGAACATGGTTAGAATTAGCGTCAGTCAGTCAGTCCGTCAGTCACGATTGTCTATATATATAATATGAAAGTAGAATTGTTTCTTTACTCAGCTATTCATCAGGTACTTCATTGCCAAGTTTAAACTTTTATAGCACCCTCCGTTTCGCTGGATCCATGCACCCAGGGGATGGATACAAAATTTTGCATTTTTCCTTATCTCATCGTGTCGGTATGCACGTCCATGCCACGTTTACGCTTTCCATGTCCAACGGGACATGGAAGGTAAGAGAAGCCCAAAAAAAGGCAAACAATGGCCGGGAAATGAATTCTGGTCTCACGATTACCGGTCCGATTTACTACCACTACACCACCGAAACGGAGACACACAGTGGTTTCTTTCGATGACATCCTTATCCTTCACGATATATATATATTTTAAATTCTTCCCCCAAAAATGTGTACCCCCAGGGCATGAACCTCCAAAGTCGGATTTTTTCTGAACTCTGCACCCCAAAAGGTACACTTGTACCAAGTTTCAGATTTCTGACTCTTCTGGAACATGGTTAGAATTATCTTCAGTCAGTCAGTCAGTCACGATCGTCTATATATTGATATATTAGATATATTAACTATTTGCTCACCCCCCTTTCCGATGAATAGTCTCCTAAAGCTGCGCATGGCCATGGATATAGAAAAGGCGTGTGGGTACATACGCCCCTTTTCCAGAGAAGTCCTTAATTCTTTTCCACAAATAATATTCTAAATTAATCGAACTAAGGCTCTTCATTATAATTTTTTCCTTTGTGAAGGTCTTCGACTTCCTCCACCTCTGGATGTACACCAACAAAGTAATATTCCACTGCAAGTTCAATAGCAACATCTGTATAATAGTCGGTCCGACCCCCCCCCCCCCACTCCCAAATTAAAAAAATCATGATGGCGGGAGGATGGTGCTGGCTTAGTACTGTGAAAGTTGGAAAGGAATTTACGTGGAAACACTCCCTCCGTCCCATAATCAATTCTCGTCACGGACTCTTGCTCGGTACTTCCAAAGCATGACCATCATTTCCGTGGGGATATCGGTTTTCCATGGAAATGCTCTGGTTGCACTTCTCTTAATGCTGGACCCACGTGTTGTCGTAGTCGTGTTCTAATTGGAAGGTGTTGCCTTGTCCAAAGAAATGGACATCTGTGTGCTACACAGTCTCCCCTTTTAGTATTTCCACAGCAACTTCAGAGAATGGGTACTGAGTGGTATGGAGAGTGGTTTCAGAAATGAGAGGGTACGGGATCAAACATTTCAGTGACCGATTACCATGGATTGTTGGTCATTCCATGCGAATCATCGCCTTTTCCACTCGGAACGTGTCAAAGCTGAGGTCAGAATGAAAATCCAGAAACTTGAGAGGAAAAAATGAAACGCACATTGCACTCTTCGATGGACTGACCCACTTGCTTTGGAGGAAGTAAAAAAAGAACGAGTCTAGCTCATTTCAATGAAGACCATCTTAAACTAGAGCTCCTGCACCAATCATCTTTGGAAAATGGCATTATGCATATTATTCTCTGGGCCAAATTATAAGGAATTAGTTTCGGCCTTACTAGGAGGGATTTGATTCGGGGCTAAGCGATGGTGCGTTGAATTCCCAGCTGAAGAAAGGTATTTGGTACAAATACGCGAATCGCGGATGCCACCAGCTTCATTTGTCAGAGTGACCACGAAGCGAAGACTGGAAGAAGACGTGCATGGGCGCGGGCATGTCGCCTTGTATCCGCAGTTGTTGGAGGTCTACCGTTCCGAAAGAGGGTTTGTGGTTTCTGGGAATCTCGATATTGTTGTTGAGCAGCAGCAGGAAAGGAATTTTTGATATTACGAAGAAGAGAGAGGTGAAAAGCACAAATACTGAAGCTCCCTTACCCAAACACGATATTCGGCAACAAGGAGATCCTTGAAATCCTGAGAGATTAGAGGTGCATTCATAACGTTAAAACCGGATTATCCGTCTGAAGTTAATTAAGATTAAGCGTGTTTTGCTGACGTGCTAAATAAAACGTCGGTTTCGGGTTGCCATAAGATTCCATGTATTAAATGTAACTGATGACTACCACTTCAACATCAACCGTTATCCGTTCATGTGCCACATCCCGTCCGAACAGACTTGGAAGAAGTTTCGATTGGTGAATCAGCAAAATTTCCTGACCCAATCCTCTGAACAACTGTTTATTTCAATGAACATAAGATGTTCCCATGCAAATAGTTGCCGGCATTTCATCCGCTGCCGATTTCAGAGGAGATGAACTCGATGTTAGAGGTGATCCGAGTGTAACGGGAGGGCTTGGACGAACACGGAATTACACCGTAAGAGTCCACACCCATGGCGTAGGCTATGCCGTTGACATACACGACCAGAGGTCCACCACTGTCTCCCTGCAAGGATGTTCAAAGTCTCAAATCAAGACTTTTTATCGCAAGGGGAACGCAATCAGCCCAATGGAACATCTTTTCGAGGAAAAACAGCTAAAAATACAATAGAAACGTAAAGACCCACCTTACAAGTTCCAGTCCCCTCGGTGACACCCTTGGCGCATATGATTCCCCTGTCGTACTCAGTCGCGCACTCGTCCTTGGGAAGGACGGTGGCAGTCACCTTCCGCAGCAAGTCCGTAGGAGTCACGCCATCTGCTGTGATTCTCCCCCAACCGAACATCTTGATGGTGCAGGCTCGTGCATTGTTCAAGTTGTCTGACCTCGGGATGCAGATCGGTTGGATGGATGGTGTGAATTGTAGAGGCAATGCTAGTTTGATCACGGCGATGTCGTGGCCCAGTGCTAGGTTCACTGCAAACGACAAACATCGAAAGGAATGTCATCACCATGCGAATAAGGAAGGGCATCAATTAAGGGAAGTTTCGGTTATCTCTCTCAAAGACGAGAGGGAATCATATTTAGTCTCTACGACATATTTCTCTTTCTTTCCTCGGCTCCGGTTAGCCTGATGCTCGCAGCTAATCTGAACTTACGAATCCTGGATTTTCAGCTTAAGAATCCGTATCGTTCTTCGATCACACACTACAATCAGGAGATTGGTAAGCGGCTTGGTCTAGAAATGAATTCCGCTCTGAAACACACACACCCCTGTCGCCGCCACATTTCCATATGCCCCTTTCCAGGTCTTATCATACTATCGAATGCCACCTCACATCGACTATTGGTTTCTATCTATCTCTTTTATCGACAATCCTGTGATGAAGTCATTTTAAGACTCAAATTACACACATTTATTTCTATTATACGGATCCCAGCACAAAGAACTAAAAGTAAATACAGCACCCTTCTGGTCGCTTTGCCTGACTATAGGGTGAAGCATGAGTCTACAATGCTCAAAGCGTAATTTCTCCTTCTTTCTCAAAAGTGTTCACCCCAACTGAATTCCCAGTCGCTCGACTAGGAACTCTTTCTCGACAATTGGACCTAAATACATTGGGTTGGAAAGTGTTGCAACACTTTCTAAAACTATTTATGAAAATTTTCAAAGGAATGATGGGCGGGACTTTGCATTTGTATATGCTGGAATGTTCTCGAAGCCTCTGCCCTCGGGGTATATAAGACGGCTTCTGCCATTAGTTGGCAGCCATGGCTCCGATCGAACAAGCAACTCTTCGCACTGGGCAAAGGGCATCGAGCAGTTACCCGTGTGTTGGGAAAATGTCATAGATAACAATGGTCATTATATTGTTGACTGAAATTGCATTTCAATAAAGTTATAACATTTTGAAAAATTTGCGCAGAATGTTGCAAGACTTTCTTTCCAACCCAATACATGGTATAAAATAGCAAGTTCCCTTTTACTCACAGTTGTTGTAGGAGGGATGAGGATGGAACGACGATGCAGCGTAAAGTTTCCCCTCCCTTTTATTCTCGTTCCCGACCCTGACGCTCGAGGAACTTGCCAATCTTGTCCTTGAATAAAAACATGTAAAATGGGTGAAATTTATCTATGTTCGTGCCAGTAAGAGGCAGGTATAACTATCAGCTTCCAATTTTAGAGAAAACTGAAAATGCACATCCTTTTTTTCACTTTTTCTTTTCTCGCTTCACAGCAGAAAACCAGTTTGAGACAGCCCTAATAGCAAAGCTACCCTCCAGCAAAGTTACCCTTCCATGATGCAATGACCTGCAGTCAAGACGTGATACTGGTCGATGATGGAGCCCGTGCATCCAAACGTTCCATTGGACATGACGGAGGAGACGTAGACGAGCCACGGCGCCTCCGCGATGGTGGCGGGGGTGCCCCGATGATCACGGGGTTCTCTGAAGACCGGAAGAGATCCAGGAACCGCTGGAACCAGCTGCTCCAGGCGGATGATCCGGACGAACTCCATCGTCCGCATGAGCTCGCCACTGCGATACGGTTTCGTTAGCCAACGATGTCAAGTTAACCGAAGCTTTAAATCGATTCAAAAAAAAAAATGAACATATTTCTTGAATGTGAAACCTGCCAAACAGTGAAATAGGAAAATCTCAAGGGGACGATTGCATTCCGTTTTGGCGAAACAGTTGAAAAAAATCGTCATTAAGAAGTCTGGAAATTTTCGACTACGAGGAATACATATGCATGAATGAAATACAATATTTTAGAGACGTGGTTATAGTCTCAGTAGAGATTCGCCAAAGACGGTATCGTCTACAAAAGGTACAAATTTCCGAATCATTCTGATGCTTCGGTGAGGAAAAAAAAAAAGAAACGCTTCGACAAAACAGGTGTGCGATCTACGATACAGGGAAGATTACCCCCTAATATAAGACGAAGACTCACGGAAAAGAGGGCCTGTTGACGTGTATTGGCTACAAGTTCCGGAAGTTCCCGATACTGATCCCTGAAGACTCTCTTCGGGCAGAGTAAGAAGAAGAGCGACGGCAAAGAGGTATCCGTTCATGGCGAAGGTTCTCCTGTCTCTGGTCTCCGAGCTCAAACGCTTCTGTCACGGGGGGTGGGGGGGGGGGAGGGGGGGGTGGGAGGATGTCTCTGGTCTCCGAGCTCAAACGCTTCTGTCACGGGGGGTGGGGGGGGGGGAAGGGGGGGTGGGAGGAAAACCTTGGAAGATGTTCGTTGGGCGTGACTTGCGTTTGCGAGGAGGGGGTTTTCTTCGAAAATGCGACTTTTCTTTCCTGCAGAGGAGGAAAGAGTCGCTTCTCCACGTGCCGGCACGCGAGGAATCGGCACGTGCCGCGACTGCCTTTCTCTACTCTTTTCTCCTTCATGGTTGTCCACACGATGAGGAAAGTGCTGCGACGACGAGGAAAAAGGCGAAGCAAAAAGTCAGGCGATCGAGGACACTCTTTCGTTTTCTGCGAGAGAACAATGTATTCGGGCCTGCGACCGATGATGGCGAGATGTGCAAGTGTTTGCCATTAGAAAAACCAAGAAGAATGACGATTACCTGTGCTTCAACTCCTTCAAATTCCATTTAAATAGCTTTCAAGTCGACATTTTTCTCTAGAGTAGGTCATTCCCTATGCATCGGCATTGCAACGTACTCATGATTTGAGTTAGTAAATAACTTTCCTAAAAGAGGAACCAGTGGGTTAACATCGGGCACCGGGTTAGCAGAACGATCACAACGCGCCACTCGGACCGGTTGCCGAGTCTCGCCAAACCGGTCCATGTTTGCTTCGGGGAGGCACGATTTGCCCCAACGAAATTCATCAAATGCTCCAAGTGAAAGCCGAACCGAAACGAGCCTGAGACGGCGGAGAGCAAGCCCGTCTCACACCCGCGGCGGATCGATGCCCTGTGAATCCCCTCAAGATGCGTCGCACGTGAACGGGATGGGAAATGCGAGCGTGAGTCTACTATAGTCTTTTCCTTTCCACAGAAACTGATATGGAATCGTCGCAAAACCCAAAATAAAAATAGGAATATGAATAATGTGCTCTCATCGCGTCCTCAAAGACGGGGCTTCCGAAGGACATTACCCCTTTTGCAGGCATCGGATTCATACTCCTATCCGATATTGGCCAAAATAAACTATATAGTGCTAAAGGTAGGCCACTGGTGATATAGGGGTTCTTTTCCTATTTTGGTGGGGAAGGAGGAGGTAGAGAAGGAGGGGAAGGAGGAGGGGAGTGAGAAGGTGATGAGAAGGGAGACGGGGTGTAGGAAGTGGAGAGAGGGGGAGAGGGAAGTGGGGAGAAGGGGGATTTGTTTTCAATCCCCCACACATCTATTGTGTAGGTATTGTGTAGCTGTAATTTGAGTTTCAGTGAACATTTCATTATGCACCACTCATCGTCAAAAAAAAATCATACCCAAGGTCTGGGCGTAATCACGTAAACATACTCGTATAAGTGTGTCTTGAAACTGATGTTAGTTACAAGGTCGTATGTTGAATATTTGCACAAAAAACTTGCTAGCCATCACAATTAAATGAGGAGTCGTGCTTACGCCCCATAACAGATATCTAGAAGGAGTTTATTAATGAAATGCGAAACAGTAACTTCTATTAATGCTTAGTACAATGCAGGAAAGTTTCAAGGTCATTGGATGAAGCGATGCAGGGTAAACTTGCCCAACCAGCCGACGCCCTGAGGGATGGGGAATAGAGCGACTACACCGATGAGGCCGGTTTCCTCCATCCATTACACCTCGCGTCGATCGTATATCTTTCGTCTTTAAAGCCATGCCAGGACGACGTCCACGAAAGCAGTTTTTGCCAACTTGACGTGTTCGATCGAGGTCGGTTTGTTGGCATGATAGAGACAGGCCTTACCATGCATCAGGTTGCGCATCGGCTAAGTGCAAGTGCGAGTACCGTACGGAGTTGGTTGACTCGGTTTCAGAATGGGGCCAACCACGAACAACAACGAGGATCAGGCCGCCCTCGCATCACGACCCCCAGGGATGGCCGGTATTCCCGGATGCAGACTCTCCAAGAGAGATTCGCCGTTCGCGAAAGGTACTGGTGGCTGGGGACGGGTAGTCAGGTCGTCCAGACCCTGCCCAGAGTCCCTGCTGGATTGCACGACGGTACGCGGTCTTCAAATAAGTCCTTTGGCCCTTCCCGCGCCACCATCATGCCAACTGACCGACCTCCATCGAACTGGTAAAAATCGCGAAACTGCCTTCGCGGACGTCGTCCCTGCTCGGCTTTAAAGACGAAAGACAAACGATGAAAGCAAAGCGGAGTGGACGGAGGAAACCCGGTCTGACCAGTGCAGTCGCCATTTTCCTCATCTCTCGGGGCGGAACGCCTGCTCGGCAAGTTTTCCCTGCATCGCTTCATCCTACGAACGTGAAACTTTGCTGCATTGCACTAAGCATTAATGGAAGCGCCTGTTTCGCATTACAATAATAAACCCCTTCTAGATGTTTTTTATGGGCGATAAGTACGACCCTTCTGACCCATTTTAATCGGTATATTTGGCAAGTTTTCTCCACCAATATTCAACCTACGACCTTGAAACTAGCATCAATTCCATGACACACTAATACGAGTATGTTTACCTAATTTCATGAAGATTGCTCGACTCTCTTTGGGTGAGCCTTTTTTTTGGCGATGTGCCCGTAGTCTGAGTAACTTTTTTCCCACCAACTTTTTCACTTGATCCTCTCAATTGGGGCATATTAAAGGCACTGTAACATGGATAGGGCAAAATGCTCGAAAGCGGATTTCATTTCCCTGACGAAACGTCCACAACGATTCGTGTCGCACCATGTCCGTTTCTTAGAGGAAAAGGAAACGTGACGAACCCAAAATGTCACCAAATATCATAAGAAACCGAGTGGAATCGCACACGAGCAACGGTACATGGGGAAAGAAACTTTGGTGTCAAGTACTGCTCAAGTACTCGTTCCGTACAGGTCCAATCCCGGTAAGTCATTTGGGCAACCAGGTCACGTTCGACGCCACCATATTTGACACCGTTGCCATGTCGGCGAAACAGTTCCAATGCAACCGGTTCCAACGTTTCAGTGGAAGATATTTCAGTGAGACGGGACCCTAGCCCAATCCTGTAATATATCATAATAGGTGGTACCCATGAAATATTCAGGTCCTCTTATTCGAAATTTATCGACTTCTACCCCATAGCGCTGAAATAAAAGACAAAGCAGGAATTTCGAACAAAACCATATTTTGGATCAATAATATTTGGCCTGTCCCGTCATTCACCCTCCCTCCCCCTCTCCTTACCCATATTAATGAATTTCTCTATGCACCAAATTTAATCAGGTTTGGATTCATAATATTCAAATGAGTCTCAGCTCGGTTGGCATTCGTGGTTCCTGTAGGGTGCAGACGAATATGCCTTCATAGGGGTCTTTTCCTCCAGCCGCTTGCAGCTGCTGGCAGAAAGGACGCCTTTTTCCGTCTGGTCTACGAAGCGAGCACGTCATATAATGACATCACTCTCAGGCACGCGGTCCACGGCGAAAAGTTGTGATCTAAGATAGCACTGAACAGGCCAGCATAAACGTGATGTCGATTGATGGCGGGAGGCATCAGCTGAGCCTCTGAGAAAAAGTATGAACGGGGAGACCCTGAGATCTGACGCGTAGAAGCCTGAGCGGGCCGCGCGGTGGCCCGGTCGGCAGTACACGACCCGTGGGTGATGTCCCCGCGGTGGCCCGGTCGGCCGTGCACGACCCGTGGGTGATGTCCCCGCGGTGGCCCGGTCGGCCGTGCACGACCCGTGGGTGATGTCCCCGCGGTGGCCCGGTCCGGCGATCAAGTCTAGGCTCGGATGAGACCGCGATTCCATTCGAGCCGATCGGGTCGGGTTCGGGAAAGTTTGCCCGTGCAGGCCATCCCCACACAGACAGGATGACAGGAATACGTCGGCTATTGTTACATCGATTATGCTGTACGAGCCAGTCACCCGGTCTAATGACGCGAAGTGAAGATCTTGAGATGATGCAGGCGATCTCCATGAATCCGAGCCGGACGGCGTTTTTCACCTCAAAGAAGCTCATTTGTTTACTTTGCTAGGAGAACATCCCATTTTATTAGAAAAAAAGTACTGTTCTGAATGAATCGACAACATTTCCCGAGTGTGAATCGTCTCCCGTCGTCTAGTCTTCGACCCTGCTTGGAGGAGGTGACGCGCTTCAACTTGATGAAGTCAAAACATCCGACTCGTGAGAAAGCCACAAGCAGCTCGTCCCGGCTGAACGCAGACTCGGGTGGGAAAATCCCCTGGGAGGAAAATGTTCCAAGCTCTCCATCGATGTCGGATTCCGTCGAATCCGACGAGCGGGAGAGGAGGAGTTCCCGGAAAAAAAAAAGAGAAAACACAGTCCAAGTGACAAATATGGCGGGGAATGAAGAATCGGAAGAATTTAACACCTTCAGAAAGCGAGATGGAGTCCTCTCCCAAACCCCGGAGAGATGGAGCTTCAAATTCCTGGAGCCGTTCCGAGTTGAGTGAGGAAATAACATGCTTCGTTTCGTTCCACCTCGGGGTGGATGCACTGGCCGACGGGCTGATTCACCTCGGTGATGTCACGCTGCCCGCCGTAGACGAATTCGGCGGAGATGTCGTCGAGATCACGCCTCGGCTCGTGTGTCAGGGGTCTGTCGCGAAAGACACCTTCGGTAAATGAATTCCAAACGACAGTGAACACGAATATGCCGACAGGTATATCTGTGTCCCAAAAACGAAGACACCATCGACACGAGCGACAAAGTGTTCGGTCGCTTGGAGGGTCAGCCGTTTGAGATGAGAGGCACCAGGAAGGAGGTGGGCGAGGTACAGAGGGAGGATTTAGTGGCGAGGGTAGTTGGGGTGGAGGAGGTACTCCGGGGGTTCCCCAGCCTTCCGGACTTTACTGGGTGGGTGGCCCTTTCGTCCTTTGACAGCGCGTCGAGTGCGGATTCCCAGGTGGCAAGTAATTGGGGTCAGGTCGTAAAGAGGGCGAAGGTTAGGCGATCCCAGGAGGCAGTCCTTAAGACCGAAAACAAGTT
>CAJPEV010005010.1:0-17697 GCA_905338385.1 Darwinula stevensoni
TTTATAACGAAATTCTAGCCTTTGCCCAGTCAAATGTCCATAGACACCCATATAAGAAAAAAATTGGATATAACAAATTAGTTATAGTGAAATTTTGGTTATAACAAAGGATTTCTTATGTCCCCATTCCCCTGATGTCCCCATCAGATAAAAAGAATTTTCCTTCGTGGCAAGTGAAGGTTATTCTAAACCCCTTTTTCCTTTCTTTTTGTTCTCGCCTGGGAATGACGGGTTCAAGTTCTTATCTTAATCTTCACCCATATCTGTCCCTTGACTATTAGTTATCACCCACATCTGTCCCACAGGGATTATTAGCCTATCACATTAAAAAGACACCTCCCACAGTATCCCTGGCCTCCTAAACTTTCAATTGTGTAGAGGACTTTTTGGGTCATTCTGCAATCTGAACTTTGTTTGCTCATTCATCAGAGTTTTCATGGATTTGTTTGTCAAAGTTCATGTGTTCACTATATCAGCAGCTGTGAAATGACACATCTGGCCAAGAAGAGGAAATGCATGTCTATTGAACTGAAAATAGACATTCTTCGAGAAGTCAAGAAAGAAAAACTGAACAAGGGTGAGATTTCTGCAAAGTACAACATCCCACCATCAACGCTACCTTCCATCGTCAGCACAAAAGAACAAATTTGCATGGAATTCTTCAATGCAAGCTTTGCTCCAGGAAGAAAGAAGTTGAGGGGTGCAAAATATGGTGACTGAAGAAACTTTATTTGAGTGGTTCCAGCAAGCATGTGCCTGCAACATCACCCTTGATGGGAACACAATGTGGCAGAAAGCAGCATAACTGGCGAAGGTATTGGGGATCGATAAATTTGATTGCTTTTCTCTCTCTTCTTTATGGTTGGCTCTCTTGCTTCAAGAACACACATGGTATGGTGTTCGAGAAAGTTTGTGGGGAAGCCGGAAGCGAGCCTGATGAAATTGTCAACAAATGGAAGAGACTCAAAAGGATTATATGCAGCCATTGTCCAGAGGATTTTTTCGACGTCAATGAGACACAAATATTCTTCAATCTCACACCGGAAAAAGCTATGTAGGTAACTCATACTCTGGAAAACAAACAACTAATCATACAGATTAATTCCTTTGTAATCCCCTAGGCTTTACCTGTGCCTTGATTTAAAAGTGAGTGAAAACTATGAGTTGAAGGTGACGTTAGACCTGATCCTCTGCACTTCTCTCCCTTCAGCTATGAGCAAGGAGTACAGGAGCGGCATAGGTGGTAAGAGGAGCAAAGAATGCCTTACAGTGTTCCTGTGCACCAACATGTCAGACACATAAAAACTGCTACCAACTATCATCAACAAGTTCAAGAGGCCTTGTTGCTTCGAGGTATGTGACATCTGCCTGCAAATTACCACCACAGTAAGAAAGCATGGATGATTAAACCTCTTTTCCTGGAATTCCTCTGATGCCTTGATGCAAAACTAGGATGCAAGGGAAAAAAAATTCTCCTCTTCATCGACCATTGCCCTGCCCGTCCACTGGGCTTGACAAAGCTAAGAAATGTGGTGTGCTTTCCTGCCAATTCAACGAGCCAACTACAACCCCTAGACCAAGGGGTGATTGCTACATTGAAGCAGAAGTATTGGAAATGACTCATTCATTCTCTTCTGTGGCACTTATGTACAAAGGGAATGGACCATGGATTACCGAAATGGAACGTGCTTGATGCCACACACCATCTCGTCACAGCGTGGAATGACGTCAGTTGGAAACTCTTTTTCTTTTGAAATTCCAGTTTCTCATGTTTTACCCTTCTACAGATAAGTCCTGATAACATAGCAAACTGCTTTCGAAAAGCAGGCTTCTGCCATGACGAATCTACACAGGAGGAAACTGATGTTGCTCCTGCAATGGAGATTGACAATGTCTGGGAAGAAATCGCCTCTCAGTTGCAAGCAGACTGTGAATTTACACAATTTGTGAATTTTGACGAGGACATTCCCATGTGCAAACCGCTTCCCAATTCTGCTATGTGTGCAGAAACTCATGGAGCTATGGAGCAAGAAGATGCTGTCAACAAGGAGGAAATGGAAGAAGAACCCTAAAATTTGCCTCAGAATCCATCTGGTTTGGTGGAACAATTAAAATCCATCCCCATACCAATTGTTGGCAAGCCAACTTCTCCTTTTGCATGCACATCATCCAAGAAGCATGTATGTACTTTGAGGAAAAGACTTCTGCCACTGGTCTCTAAAACTCTTGGCACTTTTTTCATGATACATAAAATCAATACCTATGGCATCAAAAGATAAAATAAAATTTCATCAAATACTTTATTCTCTCAAACATATTGCTTTTGAAGCAAACTTTGGGGATATGGTAGCTCAAACCATGTTAATGGGCACTTTACACAGCTGAGAGAATAAATTATGATTTTTTTTTTCTCTCTTGATGCCAGAGGTACTGAGATTTTGTGTCATGAAAATAAGTGGCAAGAGCTTCAGAAGACAATGACAGGAGTATTTTCTTTAAGGTGCCTTGAGAAAACATACATCAGCATAGCATATAAGAAGAGAAATAGGCTTGCCAACATTGGGTATGGGGACAGACTTCAATTGCCCCATGGTGAAAAACCGAACCAGATGGATTTTGAGTGAATTTTGGACAAACCATGGCACAAATCATGACATGAGTGAGTGCTTTGCAAAGGTAACAGCTAGCTGAAGATATAAAAATATTTTTGGAGATATCATAGGTGCTGAAAATTGAAAGGTTACAAATGTGACTTGCATGCATCAGAATATAGCAAAAGTTATCAAAGTCATAGTGAGATACTGCATGGGTGCATTTCACAGCCAGTATAGGACCCCTGAAACTTCAGAAAAACATGAAATTAGAGAGAGGAGTTCAGCAGGCAGCTTCACTGCAGTTGAGCTTTCCAGAGTAAAGAAAGTGACAAGAGTTTCTTCTGGGAGCTCCATGAAAAGCCTCCTTGCACTTCCACATCTCTCCTCCCAGATGCTGCTCTTTTTGTTCAATAAGGAGCCACGTCACAGGGCTGCATTGACTCACCTGGAGAAACAGAGAAAAATGTTACATTACACTCACTTAGCCATAAATTTTCCAGCCTTATCCAAGAATTCCCACAAACCCTGAAATAAAAGGTGTCATAAAAATTAGCACTGCCAAACTCAATTTCTTGGCTACCATCCTAAACTTAAAAAAGGTGCCTTTAGTGAATTAAATAAACAAGAATGATTAGTTTTTGTACAGGGTGTTTCACAAAAGCTTACCATTTTGAATTGCCATGACTTCTTCATTATAATGAGGTTTCACTTTGAACAGCAACAAAATTGCAGAGAAACTCAAAAGTGTTCGTTCTAGTGGAAAAAATGTTCAAAATCAGCACCTCTAGCTGCAGAACAGCCTCAAAGACATCGTGAAAAGATTTGTACTGCTGCCTTCAGTACTTCCTGTGGAATGCTTCAAACTGCCCATTGACTCATTCCCTTGAGTTCTGCAATATCTGACTTGTCCTGTAGGATTAATTTTTGCTGTATCCCTACAAGTGCAAGTCGAGTGGAATGAGGTATGGGGATTGTGCCAGCCACTCAATGTCATCTCATTGAGAAATGAGCCAAGTGAATCTCTCTCTCAGCCACTCAATACGAATTCGGGCAGTACGGCAGGGTGCTCCATCTTGCTGTAAAAAAAAATATTCCATTTGTGCATACCAAGTATCACTTAAAAGGACAATTTTCTTGTCAAAAGTGCCAAAATAAAATATTACAAATGGAATATTTTTTTCAAATAATTTTTTCCAGCAAGATGGGGCAACCTGCCATACTGCCCACATTTGTGGTTGAGAGAGAGATTTTCTTAGTGGCTCATTTCTCACTGAGATGAAATTGAGTGGCTGGCACAATACCCAGACCTCAGTCCACTCGACTTTTACCTGTAGGTATACAACAAGAATGAATCCTTCAGGGCAAGCCAGGCATTGCAGAACTCAAGGGAACAGGTCAATGGGCAGTTCAAGGCATTCCACAGGAAGTACTGAAGGCAGCAGTACAAAACTTCTCTCTATGTATTTGAGGCTGTTCTGCAGCTAGGTATTCATCTTGAACTTCTTTTCCACTAGAACAAACATTTTTGAGTTTCTCTGCAATTTTGTTTTTGTTTCAGTAGAATGCTCATGATAATAAAGATGTTATGGCAATTCAAATTGGTAAACATTTTTGTGAAACACCCTGTATAATAACAACTGCATCAAACTGGATTAATTATTTATTGAAATAATGAAAATAAGGCTACATTCCTTTTGACTTTCAATATCTTGATTCAGAGTTGCTTGGTTTCCATGTGGATTTCAGCAAACAAAGTCTTAATCATTCTCATTTGTACCTTAAAAAAACATTTATAGTCTTTTAGAGCGAAAACACAATAATAATATAATTCCTTGAGTTCTTAAACTGTTCTTGAAACATCCAGTACTTCATTTATAAGCCCTGAGTCATTAATGAAATCTTCAATGCAAATGTTTTGTGAACCATGAAGAAGTCAAAGACACCCTGATTTTGGTTCCACATAAAATGGGTTCCCACAAAATTTGGTTCAGTTCCCACAAAATTTCACCAGAACTGGGACTGTTACACTTTTCTATGAATGGCATTTTTATTATAGGATATGAACTGGACTTGAGCATAAATACCTTGAACACACACAAACTTAACCAATAACAAATTAGCTTTGTTCATTATTAATTACTGGGTTACTATTATAAATGTAGATGCAAGTAACTAGGCAATGGGGTAGAGGCACCAGTTTAACCCTTTGACAAGTATGCCTAGATACAGGGTGTTCAGAAAAAGATGCTCTAGTTTTCATCACATGTACCTTCTAAAATAATACACATTGAATTTGGAATTATAGCTTACAAAACACAAGATGTTTGGGAGTTTTTAATTATGAAAACAGATTTTCAATGAGGGAGCCTCCAGCACCCATTATCACCTGCAAGTATCCACCAAGTTTTTCAATAACCGCGAATAATGTTTGCTGATTAATGCTCCCCATGACAGTTCTGATTTCTGCCTTTAATTCTTCAACCAAATGCGAGTTATTCCTGTAGACATTAACCTCCATAAAAAGCAATCACAGGAATTAAGTTCAGGAGAGCATGGTGTTCATGAACATCCACATCCGAAGCGACCAGGATATCCATTCTTATTGTTCTTCACATTGCCAGTGCTTATGAATATTGTTACTAGCCTGTTTATTGCAGATATGCTTGGAGTGTCCCTACATCAAAACTCACTTTGAAAACCACCCTGCACTTGATAACGCTGCCAGTTTGATAAAACTTTTTCACCATAAACACCCGCTGCTCTGTGCTATACGCTAGCTTATTTACTACTGTTTCTCAAAATTAGCATTGTACTACGCAGCTCCAGTGCTAAACTCCCAAGCCTTATGTGTTGAATGATACCACATATAAGGTTGTTGGCAATGTAGTCCAGGAAATATGAGCAATGAAAACTGGAGCGTCTTTTTCTGATGACCCTGTATATATGGGCCAACATCCTCCTGCCCTCCATGTATTCACTACAGGTGATCTAGGCGTAAAAAAAACCCACTCCTCAAAAGGGTTAAAGATGGGCATCTATTTGTGGGCTATTTAGCGATTTCAGCATTCCTAATAAACCTATCCATATTCAGCTGGATTCAACTGATTTCAGTGCATTCACCCCAGCATAGAGTATCTAAGACGGCAGACAATGCAAAATCATTCAAAAGATGGTGCTTCTACCCTCAGTCGAAATGCCACCACAAAAAAAATCTCTTAGAGACTATCTTTGGGGTAGGCTTGCCTCCTGTGGCAGGTGATCTTGAATTTAAACCCAGTCGAGTCTGGTATTTATTACCGAGTGCAAGTGCTTGGGAAGGGGGGCCCAAGCACATAGCCCTCCTGCTTCAGAGTGGAAAGTTAAAATATCACCATGAATACAGGACAAACCCAGGTATCTCCCTGGAGTAACTGCAGGGACTAAATAGTCTCTCTCAATGTTACTTGTGCTAGCTCACATTACGAGGGGGAAGTGGAACCCGTAGGCTGCATGTGAACTGTACTTCAGACTAAATGTACTTCACTGTGAAAAGAAACCTTCAATGAACACTATAACCCTGACTGGATTTGTACTATAATTTTTTTTAAGTGTGCACATAAGTATGGTCACATCCATATGTGGAACCTGGCTCAAAAAGTCTGAGTATCACTGGTTTCAATGAGCAGGGGGAATAGCTAATGTTCCCGAGTCAGGATGCAGTTATAAGCAAAGAGCCTCTTACATCTGGTACTTGATCGTATCTTTCTCAAGCATGCCATCGGATGCCATAAAAAGAAAAAGTGTCTCTTGATGTCCCGAGTTAAAACCATACAGCCCAGTTCTAGATTCCATGTTTTTGTTTAACCCTTTAGTGCTCATGCTATTCTTATTTTCAGGCTAACAAAATTAAGTATTATGCCATGATATTGTAAGACAATTGCAGCTTTTTTGGTAGGAAATGAAAGAACAGATTCTGTAGAATGACATCAAAATTGTTTACATTAGATTTAATAGAAGGGAAATATACCAACTTAATTTCCAACTTCTTGCAAAAATTATACCTCAACCAAACTCTCATTCAAGGTGCTAGTCAGATGAGAACTGACACAGCACTGCCCAACAGTCTAATCTATCAGTCCATGGAATGAAAATGATGTTTGTGATTTTGACAGACTCACAAAAACATCAGTCCGGGAACTCTATTGCCAGACCTCGTATTATAGGTGCACAGTTGACGCCAACAGAAAATAGATGAAAAAATAATTAAAAAATCAAAACGACCTCTCTGTGTTCAAGCTACGAAGATAAGTTTGAAACAGTCTCGCATGTTGTATTCCAGTCGGTACGCTTTTTCTCAGTGTTCAGTTGATTTTCACCAAAAAATCACATCATGCTAATACTTTTGAGCGCTACTGTATGTACTTTGAGGAAAAGACTTCTGCCACTGGTCTCTTGGCACTTTTTTCATGATACATAAACTCAATACCTATGGCATCAAAAGATAAAATAAAATTTCATCAAATACTTTATTTTCTCAAACATATTGCTTTTGAAGCAAACTTTGGGGATATGGTAGCTCAAACCATGTTTATGGGCACTTCACACAGCTGAGAAAATAAATTATGATTTTTTTTTCTCTCCTGATGCCAGAGGTACTGAGACTTTGTGTCATGAAAATAAGTGGCAACAGCTTCAGAGGACAATGACAGGAGTATTTTCTTTAAGGTGCCTTGAGAAAACATACATCAGCATAGCATATAAGAAGAGAAATAGGCTTGCCAACATTGGGTATGGGGACAGATTTCAATTGCCCCATAGTGAAAAACCAAAACCAGATGGATTTTGAGTGAATTTTGGACAAACCATGGCACAAATCATGACATGAGTGAGCGCTTTGCAAAGGTAACAGCTGGCTGAGGATGTAAAGATATTTTTGGAAATATCATAGATGCTGAAAATTTATAACTTTTGCTATATTCTGATGCATGCAAGTCACATTTGTGACCTTTCAAAGTCATAGTGAGATACTGCATGGGTGCATTTCACAGCAAGTATAGGACCCCTGAAACTCTAGCTGCAGAACAGCCTCAAAGACATTGAGAGAAGTTTTGCACTGCTGCCTTCAGTACTTCATGCAGAATGCCTCAAACTGCCCATTGGCTCATTCCCTTGAGTTCTGCAATATCTGACTTGTCCTGAAGGATTAATTTTTGCTGTATCCCTATAAGTGCAAGTCAATTGGAATGAGGTATGGGGATTGTGCCAGCCACTCAATGTCATCTCATTGAGAAATGAGCCGAGTGAATCTCTCTCTCAGCCACTCAATACGAATTCAGGCAGTACGGCAGGGTGCTCCATCTTGCTGTAAAAAAAAAATATTCCATTTGTGCATACCAAGCATCACTTAAAAGGACAATTCTCTTGCCAAAAGTGCCAAAATAAAATCTTACAAATGGAATATTTTTTTTAAATAATTTTTTCCAGCAAGATGGGGCAACCTGCCATACTGTCCATGTTTGTGGTTGAGAGAGAGAATTTCTTAGTGGTTCATTTCTCACTGAGATGAAATTGAGTGGCTGGCACAATACCCAGACCTCAGTCCACTCTACTTTTACCTGTAGGTATACGACAAAAATGAATCCTTCAGGGCAAGCCAGGTATTGCAGAACTCAAGGGAACAAGTCAATGGGCAGTTCAAGGCATTCCACAGGAAGTACTGAAGGCAGCAGTACAAAACTTCTCTCAATGTACAGTAAAACCTCGATTATCCGGGCTAATGACCGGGAGACCTTCGCCGGATAATCGAAAACCACGGATAATCCAGAATTCGAAAAAAAAAAGATGTAATGCTATGGTATATTAACAAAAATGTGATTTATTCATAAAATACTAATCCTACCTTTGCTGGCATTGCTTTAATTGTCAGTTTTGTTGAAAAAATGATTTACGGCCCACCACTTAGCAAGAAGAAAGGGTTAAAAGCAGGTTTTTCGGCTGAAATCCCAATGAAATGTAAATTTCTTGTCTTCTGAGTTTCTGGTAGTCTCTTGCTTTCCCTCCCACATGATTGCATACAGTACACATACCGCATCTCAAAAGAGGGCCGTATCGAAAAAAAACGTCGACGACAAAGACGCACAGATAATCCGATCACCAGTTAATCGAGGCCTGGATAAGCGAGGTTCTACTGTATTTGAGGCTGTTCTGTAGCTAGGAATTCATTTTGAACTTCTTTTCTACTACAACAAATATTTCTGAGTTTCTATGCAATTTTGTTTTTGTTTCAGTTGAATGCTCATGATAACAAAGATGTTATGGCAATTCAAAATGGTAAACATTTTTGTGAAACACCCTGAATAACAACTGCATCAAACTGGATTAATTATTTATTGAAATAATGAAAATAAGGCTCAAGGCTACATTCCTTTTGACTTTCAATATCTTGATTCAGAGTTGCTTGGTTTCCATGTGGATTTCAGCAAACAAAGTCTTAATCGTTCTCATTTGTACCTTAAAAAGACATTTATAGTCTTTTAGAGCGAAAACACAACAATAATATAATTCCTTGAGTTCTTAAACTGTTCCTGAAACATCCAGTACTTCATTTATAAGCCCTGAGTCATTATTGAAATCTTCAATGCAAATGTTTTGTGAACCATGAAGAAGTCAAAGAGACCCTGATTTTGGTTCAACACAAAAAATGCAGTTATAAGCAAAGAGCCTCTTACATCTGGTACTTGATCGTATCTTACTCAACCATGCCATCGGATGCCATAAAAGGAAAAAGTGTCTCCTGATGTCCCAAGTTAAAACCATACAGCCCAGTTCTAGATTCCATGTTTTTGTTTAACCCTTTAGTGCTCATGCTATTCTTATTTTCAGGCTAACAAAATTAAGTATTATGCCATGATATTGTAAGCCAAATGCAGCTTTTTTGGTAGGAAATGAAAGAACAGATTCTGTAGAATGACATCAAAATTGTTTACATTAGATTTAATAGAAGGGAAATATACCAACTTAATTTCCAACTTCTTGCAAAAATTATACCTCACCCTCATAGAATAACCCACAGTCACCTTCACATTTTAAGCTGTGAAAATAAAAAAAATACACAACAACCACCACACAGTCACTCGTGCACAAACTCCTCATGATCTTGATGAGTTTGTATAATATGGACAAACTTGGAAATAAAAAACATGATTTAACAACAAAAACACACCAAATGGTGTGCTTGGGTATCAAAGGGCTAAAGGAACTTTTAAAATTGCATTTTGTCTCTGCTCTCTAGAGAGCAGAGACAAAATGCAATTTTAAGATGAGTTCAGATCGATTTCATGGAGCGTGAAATAGTCTCACGTTGTCAGGTTTGGTTCAGTTCAAGCTCAGTATAATTCAGTTCTAAAAAATCCAGGTGTTCAGGTTCAAAGTTCAAATCAGTGGCAATAGGATGATTCAACTTTCAGGATTATGATGAATAAAATTATTTCTTGCATAGCATTCTGCACATAACATATGCCACTGCAGAACTAAATTGATTTTATTCATGAACCTGAAACACCTCAGGGTATTGAAAATCTCTATTTTTTTCTTTTTAAGTTTCCCTCTTGAGAAAGTTATGATGATGCAGATGTTTAGAATAGGGGAATGACTGATTAGTGGGTCTGGTGTTGGGACGTCACTAGGACAAAGCATTCCCGAAACATCTGAACTCAGGCAGGATGTAGTCCTCTTTAACGACAACACTGAAGGATCTCTAATGGTGTTGCATTTTGGTCCAGATATATTTAATGGTTCCATTTTTACCTGGTCTTCTTTGATCCAACTGATGATTCAACTGCAGTAGTACCTGGTAACAATGACTCATGCCTGGAAGTACAGAAAAAAATATTAACAGAAAGTGTGATAATTTGTTAACTCCAACGGGATGCTGATGGTCGCTCTGATGTACTAATTGCTAGCCCCTTCATGTAAGGGTTCAGCAGAACAGATACCAACTGGAACAACATTTGGAGCTTTGTCCAGAACCATTCCTTCTGATGGATCTAAGCCCCATGTAGGGGCTCTTGAACTCCAAAGTCTTGGTTGTGACATCCTCTGCTCATCCTGGTCTCAAGACCATCTCCAATCCCTGTGGAAAAGCCCCATGTAGGGGTTCTTGAACTCCAAAGTCTTGGTTGTGACATCCTCTGCTCATCCTGGTCTTAAGACCATCTCCAATCCCTGTGAATGTTAGTCAAAGAAACAGTCAACTCACATGACACTCCAATGCATAAACTTTCCCAGTACAGTCAACTTCCATTATAAAAAAAAAAACATGCATATAGTAAAAACCTGATTTATAACAAAATTCTAGCCTTTGTCCAGTTGAATGTCCATAGACACCCATATAATAAAAAAATTTGGATATAGCAAAATCAGTTTTAAAAAATTTTGGCTATAACAAAGGATTTCTTGTGTCCCCATTAAAAAGGGCATCAGATATAATGAACTTTCCTTCGTGGCAAGTGAAGGATTATTTTTTCAAACGCCTTTTTCCTTTTTTTCCCGCCAGGAATGAAGGGTTCAAGTTCTTCTCTTAATCCTTCACCCATATCTATCCCTTGACTATTAGTTATCAGCAACATCTGTCCACAGGGATTAGCCCATTGCATTAAAAATACACCTCCCACAGCATCCCTGGCCTCCTATACTATAAATTGTGCCAAGGACTTTCTGCATTCTGGACTTTGACCACAAATCTGTGAAAACTGTGACAAATGAGCGAGCAATGTTCACGTGTTCACTATATCAAGGACGGTGAAATGGCACATCTGGCCAAGAAATGAAGTGCACATCTATTAAACTGAAAACAGATATTCTGTGAGAAGTCAAGAAAGGAAAACTGAAGGTTGAGTTTTCCGCAAAGTAAGACATCCCACCATCAATGCTACCTTCCATCGTCAGCACAAAATAACAAATTTGCATGGAATTCTTTAATGCAAGTTTGCTCCAGGAAGAAAGAAGTTTAGAGGAGCAAAATAAAGTGACATTGAAGAAGCTTTACTTGAGTGGTTCCAGCAAGCATGTGCCTGCAACATCGCCCTTGATGGAACATGAAGTAGCATAACTGGCGAAGGTATTGAGGATTGACAACTTTTGACAACTTTGAGTACTCTTCTGGTTGGCTCTCTTGCTTCAAGGACAGACATGGTATCGTGTTTAAGAAAGTTTGTGGGGAAGCTGGAAGGGGGAAGCCAGAAGCTGGAAGCATGCCAGATGAAATAGTCAACAAATGGAAGAATGAAACACTTAGAAGCATTACATGCAGACACTGCCCCTGGCCCTACCCCTGGATATTTTTGATGTTGATGAGACACATCTATTCTTCAATCTCACATCTGAAAAAACTATGCAGGTAACTCATACTCTGGAAAACGACAAAACATACAGATAAATTCCTTTGTAATCCCCTAGACATTACATGTACCTTGATTTAATAGTGAGTGAGAACTATAATTTAAAGGTGACATTAGACCTAACCCTCTGCCACTCCTGTACTCCTTCCTCATTAGCTGAATTGAGAGAAGTGGTAAGAAGGTGATAAGAGGAGTAAAGAGCACCTTAAAGTGTTCCTGTGCACCAACATGTTAGGAAAAGAAAAATTGCAACCAACTATCATTGGCAAGTTCAAGAAGCCTTGCTTCTGAGGTGTGCGACATCTGCCTGCAAATTACCACCACAATAAGAAAGTATCTATCACTACACCTCTTTTCCTGGAATTCCTCCAATGCTTTGATGCAAAAATGGGATGNCCGCCAGGAATGAAGGGTTCAAGTTCTTCTCTTAATCCTTCACCCATATCTATCCCTTGACTATTAGTTATCAGCAACATCTGCCCACAGGGATTAGCCCATTGCATTAAAAATACACCTCCCACAGCATCCCTGGCCTCCTATACTATAAATTGTGCCAAGGACTTTCTGCATTCTGGACTTTGACCACAAATCTGTGAAAACTGTGACAAATGAGCAAACAATGTTCACGTGTTCACTATATCAAGGACGGTGAAATGGCACATCTGGCCAAGAAATGAAGTGCACATCTATTAAACTGAAAACAGATATTCTGTGAGAAGTCAAGAAAGGAAAACAGAAGGTCGAGTTTTCTGCAAAGTACGACATCCCACCATCAATGCTACCTTCCATCGTCAGCACAAAATAACAAATTTGCATGGAATTCTTTAATGCAAGCTTGCTCCAGGAAGAAAGAAGTTTAGAGGTGCAAAATAAAGTGACATTGAAGAAGCTTTACTTGAGTGGTTCCAGCAAGCATGTGCCTGCAACATCGCCCTTGATGGAACATGAAGCAGCATAACTGGTGAAGGTATTGAGGATTGACAACTTTTGACAACTTTGAGTACTCTTCTGGTTGGCTCTCTTGCTTCAAGGACAGACATGGTATCGTGTTCAAGAAAGTTTGTGGGGAAGCCAGAAGCCAGAAGCATGCCAGATGAAATAGTCAACAAATGGAAGAATGAGACACTTAGAAGCATTATATGCAGACACTGCCCAGAGGATATTTTCGATGTTGATGAGACACATCTATTCTTCAATCTCACATCTGAAAAAACTATGCAGGTAACTCATACTCTGGAAAACGACAAAACATACAGATAAATTCCTTTGTAATCCCCTAGATATTACATGTACCTTGATTTAATAATGAGTGAGAACTATGATTTAAAGGTGACATTAGACCTAACCCTCTGCCACTCCTGTACTCCTTCCTCATTAGCTGAATTGAGAGAAGTGGTAAGAAGGTGATAAGAGGAGTAAAGAGCACCTTACAATGTTCCTGTGCACCAACATGTTAGGAAAAGAAAAATTGCAACCAACTATCATTGGCAAGTTCAAGAAGCCTTGCTTCTGAGGTGTGCGACATCTGCCTGCAAATTACCACCACAATAAGAAAGTATCTATCACTACACCTCTTTTCCTGGAATTCCTCCAATGCTTTGATGCAAAAATGGGATGCAATGGAAGGAAAATTCTCCTCTTCATCGACCAATGCCCTGCCCATCCACTGGGCATCATTAAGCTAAGAAACATGGAAGTGGTGTGCTTTCCTGCCAATTCAACGAGCCAACTACAACCCCTAGACCAAGGGGTGATTGCAAAACTGAAGCAGAAGTATTGGAAATGACTCATTCGTTCTCTTTTGTGGCACTTAAGTAAAAAAGGGAATGGGCCATGGATTACTAAAATGGAACGTACTTGATGCCACGCAAAATCTCGTCACAGTGTGGAATGACGTCAGTCAGAAACTCTTTCTTATTTTCAAATTCTAGCTTCTCACATTTTACCTTCCCACAGATAAGTCCTGATGCCATATCAAACTGCTTTCAAAAACGTCCGAAGACGGTACCTCTTAGATATGTCCTCCTTTGACATCGACGACGTTACCTCTAACTACTACGACCCCTCCTTTAACACATTTAAGTGTCGGACGAACGTTGACTCTCCGTTAAACACTTATCTGACTAGGACATTCCCACGTGCGAGCCGCTTCCCAATTCTGTGTGTGCAGAAACTCACAGAGCTATGGAGCAAGAAGACACTGCCAATGAGAAGGAAATGGAAGAAGAACCCGCAAAGTCATGGGATGTTATAGAAGTAATGAAAACGATCAGGCTGCACTATGATGATGCACGCCACAGAAATGAAGAAATGCTTAAAAAAATCTCAGACATAGAGAAATTCTTTCTGAAGTGGGCGACTTCAAGTCAGGAAACATGCATCCGAGATTACCTGCAGTCACAAGTGCCGTGTTCTGAATGCACTTTTTTTTTCATGTTTTAATATGCTCTTAGTGACCAAATGATTGTGGGTCTCCAGATCCACAGCAAAGGTTCTTGTGCTCTCTTAAAGCATGAAAGGGATAAAAAATATGTAAATGAGGCCATAAAACAGATTCCAGTCCTTTAAATGGAGCTGTACGACCTCCCCTCCTGATAAAATGAATTGAACAATGTTACCCTCAGATGACATTGTTCAAGGACCCGAACTGAAACAGGTAATTCTTTTTTTACTCCTTAGTTGTATGTCCACTATGAATGTGGTTGAGGGAAAGTCAACTATACTTCTGTTCTGGAACTACCTTTCACCTTGGCAACATCACCAGCATCAACTTCATCAGTCTCAATGTCAGGCAACCCTTCTTCAACCACTGGGAAGTTCTCCTTTCCTTCCCTTCAACCTGTATCTTTACTTAAAACCAATATGTAAAGAAATTAATAAAGAGAGCATCCCTTCCTACACTAAATTGGCATTGAATTACAACTGTTCTCAACCATAGCAAAGTTCTGTTTTAAAATATATTCCTGAAAGTGGGGGAAGGACTAATGATGGGATATATAGTATGATTTGGAAAGAAAACCTATTGTTTTCTGAAATTACGATGATGTATGGCAGTCTTAGTGGACAATGACCTTAATAGTGTGACACTGTGTATATAGGTCATAGGAATTGGAGCAGGTGACAGCCAAGCAATTTCACACAGATACATAGATGAGTTATGTAGGGGGCCCCTCAAAATGTACTAAACAAATTTACTTTAAGCAAATGACATTGGAAATGGACTTATTGCTTTGCTTAAAGGTTAAAGGTCTGACCTTCCTGCACAGAAAAGACAAGCCATCGGTCTTAAAAATTATGTCAATCAAACACAGAATTCAACATGAAAACAAAGATCTTTTAACTTATTGAGAAAAAACTAGTGATAACTATCCCAAGGAACAAGAGCCTCTTCAATAGCCCAATGAACTTGGAGAAATGCTGCAGATGCATAGATGAGGATGCCATGAACAAGCAGGTAACAAATAACATTGAATCAACATGATTGGATGTGGCTCACTTCAAAAGCTGTTTGGTTCTCCGTTGTTGAAAGCCTCCTATGAAATCTGAACACCTCACCCAGTTGGATGTGTCAACCCTGCACCAAAGGAAGGAAACTGAATACCCATCAACTTCACTAGAAAGAGCATCTCTTAGGGTGCCAAAGAAAATACTAAGACTAATTAAAACTCAAAAATTCAAAGAAAGCTTTGCAATGCTAAAGCAGTTAAGTGATGTTATTAGTGAAGTGGGACAGTCAGAATATGAACATTACAGGAAAGCCATTGCAACATTGACAGTTGGTATGAAAACTGGTGCACATGTGAATGTACCAATTAAGGACTTTGTCAGAGAAGAGACCCCAAAATCACAAATTTTAGAAGATGAAATGAAGGGTGCCAGTGGCACAGACCTAGACCAACATAATGTTCCTGGTGAAGGACATCCACATGCATCAAGCACAACACAAGATCTTTCAGGCAACATACAAGTCCAGCATTTTTCTACAGGTGGAAATGCTATCCTCCAGGAAGTACTTAATGCTAGTCAAAGTGATCAACATTTAATATCAACTCCAACAGCCACTGCATCATTGCAAGCTTCAAAGCCTTCACTAGCACAGAAACTTGGAGGACACCCAAGGGATACCAACACATTTAAATGCTCTTGTGCTAAGGTCATGACCAAGAAAACTAAAGCAAAAAACCAGATCATGGTGCTTAGTGATGGTTTTGATCAAAAGAACTTGAGCAGGGTTCTCAATGGGGAGGAATGCATTCAGGAGGATGACCTTAATGATTTTGAACCTTTGATACCAAATGTCTTCTCAAACTATGACAAGTTCCACCAATTTTTTTTATAGCAGAAGAATTCAGTGCATTGAAAGCTACCTTGACCTTTGTAAAGGAATTCTACAACAGTTGTCCAACATGCTCTACCTTATACTGTGAAGGTTGCCTTAGCTACCTTGGTTTCCTGCCTGCTTTGGCTGGGATGTGATGGGTGCCAGAGATGGTTTCATCAGAAATGCCCAAAACCCAAGAAGGTTCCTAAAAGAAAACGGTTCTGTGGATGGTGCATATAGATGGTATGATTTTCAAACATAATTTATGACTGACCTGTCCAACATTGTCATGTTAAACCCTTGGTTGGAAAATGGAGAGTTGTGCATGAACCTATTCATCTTGTTTATCTGTAATCCTGGGATTCAAGCAAATCAGATTGCAAGTTTTTATGACATGACCTACAGACAGCATCAAAGTATGTTTTAACCCAGTTTATAGCTCAGGATAAGGAAATTAGCATGTAGAACCAAGCATCTAGCTGCTTCTACCCTGGCAGTTGTATGTCATTTCAGTTAATATGCAAAAAAAACTTATATGCAAGTGTAAGAAATGAGAATTTAGAACTATCTGTCCTGAACTCCTTTTGCTTGTCTTCATCAAAATCGATTGGAATTCTAAGTGTGAGACACATAACCTTGAATTTAAGATTGTGATGCAATTCTGTTTTGTAATACCTGATGCAACCTGGAACTATATTTGTGTCATGCAAGTTCAATTTTTTCATAGTAAACATGAAACTGTGATGTTACTGGTCAAGTACTGATCCCAAAAGTCAGTTTTGCATTACACAATTCTATGATAAAATTATAACTCAATATAAGTGACAACAATACTTAATATTACGATATGGTATCATAATTTTCATACCTAAAAGGACTATGTCTTAAAGGTCTAAATCTCCTTAGTTTTAATAGTTGAAAAATTGGAAAATTAGTCCGATTGTTCTTTAAGTCCGATGATGCACCAAGTTTGTGCAAAAAATTATTGGAAATAGCTGTAATGATATTTGTGAGGTTAAACTGCCTGTTGCATCTTGGCATATTACTCCCAGAAAGGCTTATTCAGTGAATTTTCTGGTTTTGAGGGTGAAAATAGTGTGAACCTAGTCCTAATACTAACTCAACATATTCTCCTAGGTTATTAGAAAATTTTCTTTTGTTTTCTTTTGAGCATTGTGGAATGTGTTGTTCTGTTTATTTGAATAGTCAAATTTGAGGACAAATTGTTTAATAGGAGGGGAGCCATGTGATGGGGTAATGGCATCACTGCCACCCACGTTTATGTGGGCCCCTGATGGTTGTACTCTTTCCAGTCTATTCTGAGTGGATGCCTTGTGAGGATGTTGATGCTCATTTGCGTCATTTACTGATACATAGATGTAGAAAACCATATGAATAAAGAAGA
>CAJPEV010005011.1:0-10812 GCA_905338385.1 Darwinula stevensoni
AAAACCGATCGCAGGTAGAGAGCCTCCTTCCAGTGTTTTTTTTTCTGATTGAAAAACCGTGGGAAGGGAGTGGTGATAATTCCCAGACGAAATTTGGTACGATAACCAGAAATGGCCGTTTCGTCTCGAGAAAGTTCCCGAGGAGGAAATATTGGAAGGTAAATGAATTATGATTGTATCACTTTGGAAGTAATCTCTCGTTGATTTATTGATTATAAAGAAGACTACTTTTTTTTAATGAGTGCCCGAATTTCGAAAAAAAACTTAAATGATTCAACCGAACTCTGAGTAAAGGAATGACTCCACAAAGCGTTACACGGGCAAACTATTCATGTAGATTAATTAATAGATTAATTAATTGATTGATAGGTCGGAAATTGGGTTCTTGTTTCCAGAGTCCAAGAAGCTAATTTTCTCGAGTCGCGATCGTGGCTTCTAAAGTTTCAACTGGTTGGCTCGTCTCGAGAGGAGTCGCTCTCGCAATTTCGAGTCGGCAAAGAGCCGTCTCCCTTTTGCCGAATCAGGAAGACGATGGGGAACTGGAACTCGTGAGGTCGGCCAATGAGTATTTCATTTTCTGCGATCTCATTGTTTTACTTGACGAAGTCGAAGGCGTAATTTGTTCCTGGGCTTTCTCGACGCCTGAAAGCGGATGTTGGGGGCTTGCCACCTTCATCCATGTGAGGTTCATCGCATCTGGTTCTTGGTAAATGCTCGATCCCGAGCGATCGACTGGTCAAACACGACCTAGATATGACCTGTTTTAGGATTCGGTTGCTGATCGAGATATCTTCACTAATAAGCAGTGTTCTCTCGTAATGAGAACCACGACCCACCGATGGAAAGCAGTGCGGGGAACGGGGACGCATGCATCGCTGCGTTTCATTCCCTTAGCTGATTTAGGGAACATGAGGCGGGGACGGGACAAATTCAGGGCACATGAGGTAGGGGCCTGCAATTTTAGTGAGAGTGGGGTACACGTCAGTCGAGCGTTTGGAGGCTCCTGCAAAGTGTCTTGTAGTGAAGGGGGACTCGGGTGCGGTGCCATTCATCATCACACCATCAATAAAAAAACGGAGGGGAGGGAAAAATCCCACTTGGTCTTTTATTCTCATTGACCGACTGGGGGATTTTAGTCGCGACTGGAGTTCTCTAGCATGAGCCAGCTCGTAGAATATCAACTTCCATTTCGCCATCAAAATGTATGGTGTTTGTTGAGCCCTTCCCTCGAAGAGGCGCATTTTCCCCTCTTTAAATCGACGCGAAAGCCGCCCATGCGTTCCCAAAACGGATGCCTTCCATCGATGTACCCGCGTGGACGAGTCGGCGACACGATCCAGCCTTCCGCTCCTCGTCTTTAGCAGCGAAGGCGATGGGATTCCATGTTGTACGGCGAAGAGCCGCCTGGCCTCGGCCTCAAACGCGTGAAGGCGACTCAAAGCTGCAAACTCAGAGGCAAGGTCAATTCCTCATTCGCTCGGACATCTGATGAAGAGACCATGTGACTTCCTGGATATCAAGGGTCTACCGCAAAACTCGCGCACCGTGCAAATGATTCCAGTTTAAATAAAGACAAGAGTGACTACAGGAAACGAAAATAAATTTATTTGCTGCAGTCGAGGAACACTGGCGAGTGTGGACAAGTTAACATCAACCGGGCATCATATTGACGGTATTCTTCTGATTCGGAGTTCTTTGCGAAATCAGGAAGAAACTGCATCAACTGGAAAATAAAGGGTGATGGAATGTATCATTTGAGCTTTCAGGGTCCCAGAAACCGGCGTAATTGCAACAGCAGGAAGTCAGGTGATGACTATAGACTAAATCGGTCCCCACCTTCTCCTTCCCGAACATTTCCTTAATCACTTTATTTCAGAGGGTTTTGGCGGCAATGTACGTCGTAGGAATTTCTTGTTCTGTTCTGCGCAAGAAAACTAGCCAGGTCTACAAGGATTAATATGCTGCGCAATGCTACCTCATGGAAGGGAAGGCCAAAGAAAATTTCAAGATTGGGATGAGGAAATGGACGACCATAGAATGAAGACACGGTCGCATTGCTTCAAGAGAGGACATTACATTTTATTGCACGTGGAATTAAATCTATAACTTTTAACTTCAGGCCGACCTTTCCCAATAGGAAAGGATGGCACCCGGCGCGAATAGATGACGCAATTAAAAGAGGAAAGAGGCTCTTCCCCTCCGAGACGCGAGAGGATCGGGCACTGAGTCTCGCGTGGGGTCCTCCCTCACCCAACCTAATATGTGGTACGTGGAGGTGCAACCTTCAGCTTCTTCTCTAGAGCGGGGTTCACGAAAAACGGGGACATGTGGACCAGGGTCTGCATCTCGGTTTCTTGCGTTTCCTTCAACGGTATCTTGACTGAATCAGGCGACGTGTGACTCGTCGCAGCTGCCGCTGGGTCGTTCATCGCTGCTACACCTGCCAATCATTCACATCGTTCATAGTAACATGCCCTTTTCGCAGTTAGATCAAAAGATCCTCATGGTAAAATAGTAATCGGTTCCTGCATTTGGAATAATTTTTCGCTGAAGTTTCCAGCAAAACTGTACCAGTGACGGCGTCGAAGTTCTTGCCATCCAGAACGCGTTGCCGACGCTTCAGGTACCAGAAGGAGAAGAACTCGACAAAGAAGACGAAGAGTTCCACCACGGTGATCAAACTGAGCCCAGCAAACAGGCCGATTGACCCACCCAAGTTCGACACGAGGGTCACCCACTAAAAAGGATTTAATTGTGTTTTTGTTTTAAAGTTTCTTTTACAGAACCGAACTTGGTCCTTACCGTGCAGGCAGGACTTTCCTGGATCAGCGTGTAGCTGTTGTCTTCGAAGTAGACGTGCAAGTAAGCCGTGTTCCTGTCTTCGTCCCTGTTTCCAAGTTAAAGCAAAATAAAACCAGCATTAGTACTCCTTTGACACATTTAACGCATATGGCACTTACGGACTGCTGCAGACGTCGCTGCCGAACTGGAATTTTTTGAAGAAGGAGAGAGCGTAGAGGAAATTTTCGTTAGGCAACACCTGAGACAGAGTTGGCCTGTATTTCACCTCCCTAGACATGAGTGCGCAAAAAAATTAGCGTGTCGAAAGTGAAGTTCGAGCTGAAAAGAATCCCACAGCAGTCAATGTCAGATGTCAACCAAAAATTCGTCTTACATGCAAGCTGGTGGGCACAAGCACTTTAGTTCCTGAGCGATGAACTTTGCTTCAACTTCCATGAGGCAGGTGACTAAAATCATTACAAATGAAAATATTGACATAGAACTGGAATGGCCACGTTGATTTGGAATTGGAAGGGTTCCATACGCTGGGAGAAATTGAGAGGATTGCATGGGGCCATGTCGGTGAGGCTGTCGAAGAGGGGATTCACGCTCTTCTTGCAGCCGCATTGCTTACGGTACCAACCCTCGGAGCAAACCTTCGTGCATGCCTGTAAAAATTCATAATACGGAAATCCCATTGTAGAGGTGGAGGCTGTGACTTTGCCTTTTCACATGCGGGCGAAATTGGAATTTCAGTCTAGAATTTGAACGTGGAATTTCGAATGGTTCCTTTGCCTTTTCTACCGATCACAACGTTTCTGAATCGTCTGTCTCCCTTCCGCTTCCTTCGTCTCCATGAGAGTGGAGTAGGTGTTTTCCTGCTCTCGCATATTGCGCAACGGTGCCCAACCCTTGGCCGCGGGGAAAAAGTGCTCCGCGAGACCCTAACCCATAATAAGTACATTCATGCTTTTTTTTTAAATAATCAACAATACTAGTGACTGCATATGGCCCACGCTGGCTGCGGGAGTGAGTCATGTGGCTCCCGTACCGAAAAAGTCGGACAAAACTGGTTTAGTGTGAATCTGATCCTTCTCCGTTCCCCTTGTATTTCCTTGAAACCAACTCGTATGGCATCAGTCATCGTGGGTTGTTAGTTCCTTCGTGGCTGCCGATCCCATCTTCCCAGTCTGCCGTTTTGTCGAGGTGGGCATCAAACGTGGAAAAACCTGTAGCACTTTCAGCATGGTCCCTCATGCACACCATGAATTGGAGCATCAAATTAAGAAGAGAAGATAAAATGAATAGTTTTGCAGGCATTACCGAACAATACATGTTTCCTGTTCCGGATGCAAGTAATTGGACGACTAATGCAAATTATCTCATTAAGATTACCTAAAGCTGCACAGCCAGGCACATGGTAAGTAGGCGAGAGATAAGAATCACTCTGACATTGACGTTCCGAGAAAATTGTCTTCCACATGAGATTAGAATATTGAGCTCAGCCACCAACCTCATTGTCCCCGTAAATCGAGGATTGAGATCCTTTTGTAGGTAAAGGGTAGACCTAAGCCTAACCTGAAGAGAGTTCGTGGGTTAGGCCGATGCCTATTGAATCTCGTGGAGAGGAGGGCGCGGGAGTGAAAAAAAAATTGGGTAAGCATTTGAAAAGTGGTTTTCACACTAATTCATATTCTATTAGCAATGGATTAGTAGGAGCTCTCGCATGAACCTCGCATGAATCTCATAATTTTGGGAGCGTTGTTTGAAATTCATTCTCCATTCTTTGAAGTTACATCGTTATTGATCGGGATTGATGCACCACGACTATTTATGAATTAGCAGTCCCTGAGACTGCGACCTGCCTTACTGATTGCGAATAGTTGCCAAGGTGAATCCAATTCCATTCCTTGCAGTCTCCATAGGGACTTCCGACTCGCCCTATGTCCTCCTGTAAATGCAGGATTAAATAGCTTATGAAATAGGCAGAGGAGCGAAGTGCGAACGGCTTCTATTCCTCCTGCCCGTACAGGGAGTACCGCACTCACCCGAGTGAGGGAAGCAGTGGTGACCATTCCTGGAGGGAGGTTGAAGCCCTGACCTTCAGGGAACGGGAGCTGGGACCTGGGATGAATCACGACGCGGGCGCCTTTGTATCTCGCCAGGACCGAAAAGCTGTCCTGAACGTCGAGTTGCAGGATGACCCGAAGTCCGTGCTGAAACATGCACGTGCTTCTCTTTTTGGTTATGCCACGGTTTGGGAAGTTCTTCCATGAATGCCAAAAGTAAGAGACACGTGGATACTTTTTGAACATGTGAAGTAGCTGTGGGGCGTTTGCACTTCTCAGGATTTTAAACATTCTATTTCGGTTTATTCAGGCAACTCACCAAATGCCATGACGCCGCTTCACACTCAGTTGACACTTTTCTCTCATTGACTCTGCATACCACTTCAAACACCCAAAAGTTTCTTTGTTTTATGATTTCTGCTCATCTCTGCATTCACTGCCAAGAAAGACTCTATTTGCTGACGCATATCCGCTTCTTGCCATTAGACCTCCACATTTTTGTTCATAAATCCCACAGGGAAGCTACAGGACTAGCAAATTCATTGCTTCCCCCACTTTGCCCACTCGGCTCCAGGTTCGCTGGCAGTGACATTAGTTGCAACAACGGTTGCTTTCCTTTCCTTGCAGGAGATGCACACGAGCCCCCTGGTATGAATTTAAGATTATCTTTCTCCTGAGATTGATATAGGCAAAAAAAGTCGTGAACATCCGACCAGAACGCGAAGGATATACCAGAAAGAGTGCACCGAACCAAACACCATTCCGAGTCAATACCTCGAAATTCTTAAAAGGAAGGTTTCGTGATCGCCAGTGGCCTGAAGAAGAAGGAGGTGAATGGCATGAGAGGACGAAAGGATTCCAGGAAACGATCGGGAATCGTACCCGGAGCTCCCGATTGCCGGTCCGGTGTGCTACCGCTAAACCACCGAACCTGGGACATTTAATCGTCTCACTCCGTACCATCTCTAACACTACGGTACGCTAAGATCTTCCACTGGAATATCAGTTTCGTGGTTTTAGTTGAGAAAAGAAAAAGACCCATTAAAAATTATGTTCGTTTTCAAGAATGCCGAGAGATTTCTTCCTAATTGTAGGTGAAAGATAATTGTCTCGTGAGAGAATCATTATATTCCTTTATATTCCTCTATATTCCTTTAATTCGGCTTGAAATCAGATTTTTTAAATTTCTAGGATGTTTATTACGGAAAATTAAGATGGACCTGATAGCCGAATGTGGACGTGTAAAGCGGAGTCACGTTCTGCTTGACGTAGCTCCCGTTCGAGTCCATCACGTACTTCTCCAGGAACGGACTGTTGAAGGTGAAACACTTCCCGTAGTCGTCGCTCTGCCATTCGTGGAAATCCCTGGAGAAAACCAATGCGCAGAATTGGAAAGCTGAAGCACTCGGCATTCCAGCCCGGACCTTCGCCCAGGGCCCGAGTGCAAAAATGAACTTGCTTGTAGGAGCAGTCTCGATTGTCGAAACTGCAGCTGACGATGGATTCCCTGGCACCGATCCCGTACTTATCGACTTCATCGGGGTCCGGCGAGTAGACTTGCATCAGGTCGCTCATGTCCTTTGTCCTCGACTTGGTAATCATCTCACCAAAGTCGCCAGTGACATCTGCAACGACGTTTCTTGGCAATTTAATAAAAATAAAAATCCTTCATATTATTGCCTGAAAGTGTTTGAACCGACACTTCTCGTAGCAGTAATCGTCTCCTGAAGGGCGGCGGACGCACACTTGCTCGCAGTTGCAGTTTTTATCGTGTTTCGTGTAGACTTCCACTGCAAGTCAAGGAATTGATGTTGAGTTTCTTCGAGTCTGCAGATTAGCTCAGAAAATGAAACCATGCAGCCATGCCTTTACTTCTATTAGTTAGGCACATACACTTATTTCCTGACTTTTCGCAGGATGACTTATATTAAAACGGCATAATATAACCATTGCTCTGGAAAACGCTTGCGAAATGGCCTTTTCTGCCAGTTCTGACCTTTACAGTGCATCTCGTCGGACATGTCGGGACAGTCGAAGACACTGTTGCACCTCTTGTCTAGGCTCACGCAGCCACCCTTGGTCTCGCAGCCGAATGCCCCGATGCTTCGACAATCTACGAAGAAAGAAATCACTGGGGATAAATCCTCGGCCATCCAGAGACTCGAAACCTCCGATTGAAAGGGGAGAATCGTACACTCGGTGCAATTTTGTTCGTCGAATCCGTCCTTGCAGTCCGGGACACCGTTGCAGCGCATGTCCCCAGGGATGCACGAATTTGACTCATTGCACATGAAGCTCTTCGTCGCCTCGCAGACTGCATCGTGAGACCAGGCCGGAATCAAGATGGAATCAGGACAGAATCAGAACCTCGGTTTTTTGTCGTGTCACGTGACTCGAACATTCTCCTCTTCGCAGCGAGTCACCTCTTTCACGAAATTACTTTTTGCTATGCATTGACAATTAGTGTAGGCAAAGCCACTTTGAATGGCTTTTCTGTTCGCTTGAGTTAAGAAGGATGCTTGGAACTTTTCACGAAGAATGATAATAAAAATTAAGCTATCCCGGTGAAATTTATCATATATATTCATTGATCTCCTGTATTTGTAATATATCCGCATTTTTATGAGCATGTTTTTGAAAGGAATTCGATGCTCACTCAACATTTCTGCAGATGTAATGAGAAAAAATTGTTCTGTGTCCCGTTCATCTATATGACAGACGTGTGCATGGACAGGAGGGGCTATACTAGTACAGGCAGTACTAATGCAACAAATTGTATTGTTTCCACCATGGGAATGCCTCCATTGTATATTGAATTTGGAGCAAATAGCAGCGCCAATATCGGCCCAATATTGGCTAAGGTAGCAATCCAGATTATGGTCCAATATGCTAAAATTTTTATTTGGGTTTATATTGAATCCATTTGGACCCGGAATCCATAACAAATTGTGTGAAAATTGAGTCCTTTCAAGGACGTAAGAAGTTTAATCAAGTGTCAAGAAAGATGAAAATACTGAAGAAAATTTCTTAGCCGTATGCAAGCTGGTCTCAAAAACGCAGAAGCCCCAAGAAATTTGGAAAGTTACTCACGTTCGACGAACCGGTCGCAGACGAAGGTCTCGTCGGACTCGTCCTTGCAATCCGCCTTCTTGTCGCACACCTTCATCGAGTCAAAAGTTTATGCTGTCACGATCACGGTTCTATATTATGTTGCTATTGAACTCTAAGCGTGAGGATCTCTTTAAGATCTTTTGATAGATATTAAACCTTTTTTGTTCGGAAGTAGAGGATTGAAAGCTGCAATCACAATTACTAGCCGCTGAAGAAAGTGGGTCTGCTGAAGAAAGTAAAGGAGTTCGTGAAATTCCCAACGAAAATATTCTCTCGGTGAGACGACGTGACGCCATCGCAAGCAGCGGTCGAATAGTGTGCGTGATGCGTCAGTCCGACATGAAAAGGAGGCGCGTCGACTGCTCGGAGAGGCATGATTGTCTCCAGCGGTTGCGAATCGGTCAATTAACGTCGAACATCTTAAGTCAGAGCACGGCAGTTATGGATTCATTTGAAGCATTTTCAAGATTTTTTTGGAGGAGGGAAAGTGAATTACATATATACATTTTTCGCTTGTCATTCCGTTTCGAATAAAAGAAAAACTGGGGTGTGATTCAGGGGTGTGATTCCATGCGTTCATACTTTATTTACATCCGAGAAGTTTGGATTTTGAGCCTACCTGCCAGATGCCGATGCAGCGAAATGTGAGGTTTGGGCCATGCCACACGGCGCTGTTCAAACAGGGCAACTTCCGTTCCTCCGCGCACACCGCTAAACCGAGAAATCAACCTTCAAATCTTCACGATACCAAGGGAAAATTTGAATGGTTGGAAAAATCCGGGAAAAGAAAAATAAGTCGACCGGCAAAGACTTTGGGATCGATGACGGCCGTCCCGTTCTCCAGGCACCGAGCCGGGGCACCCCCAGCCTCGGAGCAATTGGCCCCGGTCTCGTTGCAGCCCAGCGGATCTTCGTTCTCCAAACCTGAACATCAACATCAAAAAATAAATGAACAAACCAAAAACTATTGATCGAAAGTGGGAAAAAATCGTGAAGGTGCTGGCACCCACCATCGGACCGTTTGATTCGCGGATGGACGCTCTCCAGCGCTTCCCTCACCTCTTCGGCCACCTATCAGAGAAGCCTTTTGTTTCAAGCTGAGTTCAGAAGAGATTCGCCGATTAACGAACAAAAGTATTGCACGCGGCGATACAACTCTGAAGCAGCACGATGTGAGAATCTGAACCGATTCCTAGAGAAACCTCCACAGGAGACAGCACCTCTGGGTGTGAGATTTCATTTGCCGAGAAGAGGATAACTCGACACAAAGGAAAGAAGTTTAGGGACTATCGGCCACATATGACTTTAATGCTCTACAGACAAAACGCAAATTTGAGCCCGTACCGAATTTTTTATCCGACAGTCGGCTGCTGAAGAAACACCTTTAATGTTAGAAAAGATTCCAGTCACGGGAAACAAAAAATCCTGGAAACTTTATGCACTTCACTCAAGTGCATGCAGTCGAAGTTGTGAGGGCGAGGCTTACCTTGTCAAGCACGGCGCGCATGTACTCATCGACGAGTTGGCGCTGAACGTCCTGTTGCAGCTCGAAGATGGCCTTGCGTCTTTCTCGGTCGGACCTTTTCTTTCGTGTCAGCGTGGCATTCATTTCGAGGTCGGAGCCGTTCGATGAGAATGGAGTAGTCGGAGTGCTTCCACCCGTTTCTCCGGCTGAGGATCCTTGCTCGCCGAAAAAAGAGGATCCATACATGGCCGAGGAGACATTGAAAGGATGGGAAGTTGGAAATGGATCCGTGCTAGAAGCAGGTTCCTTGTTTCCGGATAACAGGATGAAGTAGTCATCGGGCATGCCATTCGAGCAAGGGTTCAGTAACGTGAACTCTTGAGGTGAATGCCCCTGGTCATCATGGTAAAAGGAATTGACCACGCTGACCCAAGAGTTATCCATCACGATCATAATAGGGACATCACTCTCGCTCGATGGACCTCTCATGGAATCGCAGATTCGCTCCATAGCGGAAGGCTGGACCTTCACATCGTCGATGCTCGTCGCGTTCGCATCCGGATTCCACCAGATCTGGCTGCAGATGTCTTTCACGTCTATTGGGGTGAGGGCGTTCGGGTCAGAGCTCGCCGCTGGCTTCATGTTCTGGTAATCGGTTAGGCAGAGAGTGGTGCTCGAGGCTGCCGAAAGAGGAGAGCATTTTAGTGAGAGAGTAAGCAGGATCAATATCAACGTACATATAAAAGTCAATTATTACTAATGTGTAGTATTAAAGTGATACACATGTTCTGGTGATGTTGCATTTGGGTAGTTTACGAAAGAGCTGGCTATAAAGTCACTATAGATATGTGGTGCATTGTAGCTCGCAAACCGCAGGATGCAGAGAGGTGGCATTCATCAGAAAGGCGACGGGTAGCATTATGGGATTTTGAAAGAAAAAAGACGAAACATTTTATAAAATTCACTCGCAAATAGGAAGTCACAACACTTTGAATGTTTCATTCGGTCTCCATTCTGATCGAAGATGGCATCCATGCGTGAAAAGATGCTGGAAACGGCACACATTTCTGGAGGAAATGAATCCGCTTCCTGCTCAAACGCAGTCGGGTACACATCAAAACAGTAAAAAATAATACTCCCTCTGTCCAGAAATGATTGTCCTGTTTCACTTTTTCTTGAAAATTAAGGCTGGCTTGGGGCATTAATAAATTCTGCTTATGTAACAAAATAGTCTTCGGTGTCCTCTATAGCTCATATAGATTTGAGCATTTGGACTCCTTTTAAGGTGCAGTTTTGGGAGCCGAAAAATTCTTATTTGTAAGAGTTTTTGAACCACACCGATTAGTCCAAAATTACATCAATGGAAATTCTCGCTTCAGCACCTTG
>CAJPEV010005012.1:0-17689 GCA_905338385.1 Darwinula stevensoni
CGTGACTAGACTTGACTGATTCGATGCAGAGGCACACCTTGGCAATGGTGAATGCATGACTGATCTTGACTAAAGTGACTTGACTGAAGGATGACTTGCTTTGACTAGACGTGACTGAACCATGACTGGACTAGAAAGACTAGACTGGACTAGACTGATCCGGTGTGAAGGCACCCTATGAGTGCGACCAAAGTAAGCCGCACAAGGAATACGGTAATGGAGAAGACGGAGGAGCGTCTTTCAATCTGGATAGATGATCAGACTCAAAGGCACATTCCCGTTAGCTTGCAGCTCATACAAGCCAAGGCTAAAAACTTGTTCGACGACATAAGACAAGAGGAAGGTGAAGGATCATCATCGTTTGTGGCCAGTCGAGAATGGTTCGACAATTCAAGAAACGCTTTAACCTCCACAGTCTCAAGGTCACAGGTGAAGGAGCAAGTGTCGACAACATGACGGCGGAGAAGTTTCCTGAAAAACTGAAGAAAATCATCGAAGAAGGCGGGTATTCTGCGAAGCAAATTTTTAATGTCAACGAGACGGGCTTGTTTTGGAAGAAGTTGCCCACTTGCACTTATCAATATATATCATGTGAGGAGAAGGCGCCTGGATTTGAAGCTGCAAAGAATAGGATCACATTACTGCTGGGTGGGAACGCAGCGGGCGACAAAAAAAGATGAAATCACTTGCGGTGTAACATTCTTTCAACCCGCGCGCTCTAAAAGGATTTTCAAAGAATCACCTACCGGTCTACTGAAGGGCGAACAAAAGGGCCTGGATAACCAGAGCTATCTTTTCGGAGTGGCTAAACGTTCTTGATATCCCAGAGTGGAGAGAGTATTGCGCACGTGAAAATCTCGACTTCAAAACCTTATTGCTGGTCGACAAGGCGCCCGCTCACCCTGTAAATCTTGACCTATCTGAACACATAAAAGTTGCCTTCTCACCACCGAACATCACATCACTCATCCAACCAATGGATCAGGGGGTGCTTAAGGAGTTCAAGGCTTACTAAATGCGTCATATGCTCGGCCAACTCGTGGAATTCACCAGTCCAGATGATAGGACAACTGCTACGCATTTTTGAAAGGACTATAATACTCGAAAGGCCCTTGACAATATGGGCCCCACCAGGAGAGAGGTGACGGACGTTTGTATGAATGGCGTGTGAGGGAAGCTGTGGCCAGAAGCAGTCAACAACTTCAGAGGATTTAAAGATGAAGAGGATTTCCTTCTACGAAGGAGGATATTCTGGACTTGACCTGGTAATCTGACTTTACTGGACTTGAAGGAAATGATGTCACGGAGGTTCTTGAATCACACGTAGAGGAGTTGTCAAACGAAGATCGCAAGCAACTTGAAGCAATGAAGCATTCAGAAGCTGAGGAACTAGAAGAGGATGAGGAAGAAGTGCGTACTTTGACGACAAAAGGTCTACCTGAGGCTTTGAAAACGATTGAAAGTGGCTTGCAAATGCAAAGTGACCCAGATCCTATTAGTGACCGCAGTGATGAAGTATATAGAAAAGTGTTCAGGACAATTTAAAGCGTTATGAAGAAATTTATCTACAAAATTAAGCCAAACAATCGACCCTTGATGCTTGCCACCCTGCAGATGCCGAAATATCCCTACAGCCCTAGATGCAAACGACGTCCGAGTAAATAATTCACTTTGGGTTCAACTTAAGTGGTAAAATTCCCCAGGGAAAGTTAAAAATTCAAAAACTTAAGCCTCCATACTAAAGCGAAAGACAGGATTATAGAAAGGGGGATTAACCGATGTACGTTTTATGAAGGGAGTATAAGAACAGTTCACTTTCATAGCAAGCACCTCATGAGATCGAGCCGAAGACTGAAACAGAAGAGAAAAAAATATTCTCAGTCTTTCTTCCCTCTCCTTTTCCACTTCCTGTCTTCCATTAGAACTTCTTTTTTCCTTTCTTCTTTCATATAGTCAGTCCCAGCATTTCCAGAAATTGATCGTGATAAGAAATTGCTCGCCCATGCGGATCACGCCGACTCTTCCTTTCCCCGTCCGGACTGTCTTGTACTCCTCTCAATCCAACGGGGCATTTCCCATCATTTTGCGCAAACATCGCGAGGGTCGAAAAAATTACCGATTCTTCCAACCATCGAAAATGGTATCGATGAATCGACTTATCGTGACAGTCTTACTTAATACCCATTGCCTAGTCGCAACGTGGCATCATGCCGCGTATGCTTGGGGAAGGTTGGGAGGGGGCGGAAGGACTTCTGCCCGATTATGAAACCGTTATCAGACTCACCAGTACGCTGGTAGGAGGTTGCACGGCATAACAGGAAATATCATTAATAATTTTAATTTTTAGATCGTCCCGATTAGTGTTAGTTCGCATGAAGTGGACGCTAACCACATTAAAAAATGCCGTTTTTATTATGGTGTTTCTTTCCACGGCGCCCCCCCCCCCCCCCCCCCCCCCCCCCCCCCCCCCCCCCCATAAAAAATGCCGTTTTTTTTTTTGTTTTTTTTTCCCCGGCGCCCCCCCCCCCCCCCCTCCGCTGGCGCCCCGGGCGATTGTCCCTAGAAACGGCCCTGAAAATTGGAGCCACAGGACATTTAAACATATATTGAAGAACATGCTAGACAACGTTCCCTTAAATGTTTAAATATATTCTAAAATATGGGTTTTATTGCAAAGTTTCGAGTGGCATGCATTTTACATTTTTAATCAACACTGTAGTTTAACTTCATAATTTCATCATACTTCCCTTCTCGCTTCTGTTTTTCTCTCTTTTGTTTCTGCCTTTCAACAGGACTTTATTGCATTATTTTATTCACGTTCACAATAAATCAAGGTAGAGAAGGAAAACGATCACTCGTGCCACGTGAGTCCCATTACAAAAGTTGTGTAACCAACGGATATTGCTCCAGTGCAGTTTATGGTCCGAGTTGTATTTCTATAGATTGGACTACTGTATAGCTAGGAGTCACCACCCAAGCAGCATGTTCACGTAAACAAGATATCAATTTTTTGCAAACAATGTAAATTTCTTGCGATTGCCATGAAAATGACATCACGTTTACGTCAAACTTACGTTCCTATATTTACGTCCCCAAAGTAGACGTGTATTTTACATCAACTAGACGTCACTCCATCTGACGTGAAGTACATGATATCAAGTTTATGAAAAATTAACACCACACCATCCATATGAAACTTTAGCTGACCATCCTCCAGTTGCAGTACCAAGATTCCTCACTAGATGGAACCCTTGTTCCCTGCATCCTACAATTACTATTAAGTACTGGTTTTCCTGATATAGTATCAGGTTTTCTTAACATCCTTCTACTTTTTATTATGCAATCCATGAATANTGACATTTCTGCTAACATGTTGACATTTTCTTGACAATGGTTTGCGTAAAAATGATATAAAATGGACAAAAACTTTACATTCATTTTACGTAAAATTAATATAAACATGCTGTTTGGGCAGCAGCAATTGCCCGTGAAAGCAAAGATGGAGTAATGACAATCAAAATGGCAATTTTCGCGACTCATGTTACACATGAAAACCTATTCATCTCCAAGGCGTCGTATGAGATTCGTTTGCACTAGTAACTGAGGATGAGGATTTGACGGATCGTATTAAATACCTTATGGTATTGACGACATAATCGCGTGATTTCTGGGGTTTCATTTCTTTAAAGTCTCTACTCATAGTAAAACCCTGTAACTTCAATTATTATATACAAGGTGTGGAATTATAATAGGATCAGTGCATGATATCATTCACTACACTCGAAGTTTGAAAGAAAGGGTGGGTTAGTTCGTCTTTAGACATTCGATGGACAACTTCTTACGGTCTACCATTGAATGTCCTTCGATGGACCAGACTGAAACGGATATTTCTTTGATTATATCTCGGGTCGCACCGTGGCGATGAGGAACACAATCCCTTGGCTACTAGACTTGGACGGATGCTGAGAGAATTAAGCAAGAATGGTTCTCTTATTTATCTTCCTACAGTGCTTTTCACTTGACTTGGAAAACGGTCACGGGGAAGGTGATACAGCAGATCGACGCAGAAACTAGGAATTCCATTCTTAATTGCAGATGTCGTGATGACTGTTTTCCTTAATAATGTTTCAATAAAGGAGGTGACATTTCGGGCATCGTTCCTGGGTTCTGAAGTATCATTCTCCACACTGAACCTACGTAGGCTAGATTAGGTCCATCTGACGTAGACCTAAGATTGCCCATTGAAGTCCGATCCAGTGTTTCTACATCGTTGAGCCAACGGAAAATTGAAAACTTAGTCGTTTTTATTTAAATAGACTGCGTGGAAGGTCTCCTGCTGACAACGAGGCTATGCTCGCGGGTCATCGTTTCCAGTACATAGTTTGATTCATATGAAAAAGCCTATACAGTGAAAACTCGTTAACTCGAATCCTGATACGTCGAAATTCCGCTTATCTCGAACTTCAATGCATGGTCCCTGTAGGATACCATGTTAAATGCTCCGTTTAACTCGAATTCGCTTATCTCAAATTTCCGGATATCTCGAATGACATTTTCACTCCCGATAACGATTTTCTCACAGTTAACTCGAATTCAGGGTGAGAAGGGGGAAAAAATTATTCTCGTGGGACTTTTCGATTTTTGAATAGGATGAATGACAAGAAACCTGTTCGGATGTTCTTTTGTTTCTTTTGTTTTTTTTTTCTGCTTCTCCCTCCTCCCACGCAGACGCCTGTGGAGAGGTTTAAACCTGAGGATTTAAACCGAAAAGCTTCGGCTATAAAAAAAAAGCAGCCTCCAACATTCGCACTGTCTATTTATCGCTCTCACTCCGAGCCATTCTAGTCGTGTTCTACTTCCTTTACGCCATTTTGTGTGGAATGAGCTCACTCAAGAGGAAATTGAAAACTCTGACGCTCGAAGAGAAGGTGCACTTGATTCGGAATGTCGAAGAAGGCCAGCTGAAGAAGAAAGACAACGCAGAGAATTTCGGGATTCCTCCCTCTACATTCTCTACTATTATGCGCAGCAAAGATACGATTTTGAGTGCACATGAGGAGCGCCTATTTACAGCAAGTTGCAAGAAGATGAAGACAGCCAAGCATGAGGACGTGGAAGCGGCTCTCCTGAGATGGTTTCATGAAGTTCGTGACAGCAACACTCCCGTGTCTGGAACACTGATGAGAGAAAAAGCTGATCAACTTGGAAATGAACTTGAAGTTGATTTTAGTGCAAGAATCGGGTGACTGGAACGATTCAAGCACCGTCATGGCATTGTGTTCCGACGAATTTGTGAAGAAAGTGTAAATGTTCCACAGGAGGAATGCGAAAGCTGGCTCGAGGAAGAACTCTTGCATGTTCTAGGTTGCTAAAGGTGTTTAATGTTGATGAAACGGGCTTATTTTTCAAGCTGATGCCAGAAAAAACCATGACTTTTCTCCATGACCCTTGCCTTGGTGGGAAAAAGAGCAAGGGCAGAATCACAGTCCTCGTTGGTGCAAACATGGATGGGTCCGAAAAACTTCCTCTGTTAGTGATAGGAAAATCTACAAGGCCACGATGTTTCAAGAATGTGAAGTCCCTGCCTGTTCATTACAAGTCATCAAAGAAGGCTTGGATGACGTCAACAATCTTCACGGAGTGGCTGATGCAATTGGAATAAAAGATGCTGAAACAGAAAAGGAAAATTCTGGTGATTGTTGACAACTGCCCTGCTCATCCACACGTTCAAGGTCTGACAGCGGTGAATTTGATGTTTCTCCCTCTAAACACGAACTCCAAACTTCAGCCTATGGACATGGGAGTGATTCGCAACCTCAAAGTGCACTATAGGAAGCGACTCATCCAAGGCATCATTTCCGCCATTGATGAAAAGAAAGAAGTGTGTGACTCTACTCGATGCAATTCACATGTTTTTGGCATAGAAAGACGTACGGTCGTCCACTGTTGCAAACTGCTTCGGAAAAGCAGGATTTGTGCACAGAAGGATTGGTGCACATTTGTTCATGAGGAGGTTGAGGAGATGGAAATTTCATGAGATCCGCATTCTTGGAGTGCTGTGGCTCGTATCATGAACTGTGACGTGTCATTCAACGACGTTGTTCATTGTGATGATGACCTCATTGTTACTGAGCCAGTCACTGAGGCATCCATCATTGCCGAAATCAAAGATCGCTCACAAGAGAGCGAGCCCGGGGATGAGAGTGATGGAGAGCAGGAGGAAACGTACAATGCTCTACCGCCGTCTTTGAGCGATGCCAATGATGCACTGACGATTGTGAGAAAATTCCTCCTCTCACGAGGGGAAGTGCCAGTCGACATGTTTAAGGCACTAGGGAAATTGGAGGACTTCCATTTCTCTATTGCAAGTTCATTTACAGAGCAAATGAAGATCACTGATTACATGTCAGAAGAGGATAAAACTAAAAGAGCCCAGGATGAAAGGCGTTGCAATAAATGAATTTTGCATGTGGAGTATTAAGATTTCACTCATGATGAATAAAAGCCTATTATAATGCCCTCTGGTCATGTCCCTTAACGTGCCGGTTTTTTTGTTTTTTTTTTGGGAGGGGGGGCGATTCCTGATAACTCGAAACGATTTTCCCGATACCTAAAAGTTCGAGTTAACGAGTTTTCACTGTATATTGGAAGGAGAGAAAGATGTCGCTAGTCACCAGGGGCACCAGTGCCCTCGCCACCTCTCTAAATACCCCACGTATCGGTGTCTTAGTCAAGTGAAAATTGTCTAAATGAAGAGAAAAACACGGTAGCTCTTCTGGTTCAAATCCCAAAAGGAACATGAACGGATGAGTACGTTTCCGAGCTACGAGATTTGAATGAACCTCTTTGCGAATTACCTTGACCTTAGCCTCCGTGAGGTTGATGATGCTGGCGAGTTTCCTTCTGCTCGCCGAACCCAGGTACGGCGACCGAGCAAACGCCTTCTTCAGCTCTTTCAGCTGTAAGTGCACCGACGAAAATTCAATGACTTGCAGAAGCACGTATGATACTGAAAAAATGAGCACGGGCTGGAGGTGGAACCTGTTGGGTAGAGAAGGTGGTGCAGCTCCCCTGCTGTTCCCATCGCAGAGAGTCATTCTCTGGCAGATTACGGTCATCTCCGTGTGCCTTATCTGGATCTGTAATAAGGAAACGGCATGAAATAATTATAGAGGCGATCATTCGCTTCATTGTTTGCCTTGCTAATCATTTCATGCAGTAGTAAGAATCAATCAAATATGTACGGTAACTCAACAAAAAGAATGCCATAAATCATGATTTGTAGCATTCAAATAAAAAGTTATTAGCACGTGAAATTTCCCTACGGTAATGTGTTGCCTATCGCAATGAACGTAAGCGTGAATGGGATAGGTCATAGGAATTCCTTCGTTGTCGTGTTGCTGACTTAATCCTGGAAGAAAAGGCAAGCAACGAATGCATTCAATGAAGAGGGGAATTGTATTTTTCCGACTTCAACACTTGATCGAATCTTTTCCTTTCCATCTGCCTATGACGTTTATTGCGCATTTTTCTTCAACATATGATATTTTTTCCCTCAAGAAGGCAATTACGATTGCCCTATGACTTCCCATAATTAAGAACGACGAAGTGAGGGTGGAGCAACGTTTTCATACTCTCTTCGTGATGGCAATGATTAGTTCCCCAAATTCTTTAAGGAACTTCAACGTTTGCGTGACGAAGAGTAACCTCTATTTTACGGACTGAGAAAGAAGCTGCCGAAATTAATAGCTCATGAACCAAATCCAATCACTATCGCTAACATCTATAGGAAAATTGCTTCCCTATGAGAAAGGTTCAAGTACAAACAAATGAGCGCTTCCTACTTAAGCAACAAGTTACATTGGACCATCCGATTGCTTCAATTTTATATTTTATCTAATCCATAAATTCCAGGGGTAGGAAGTGTTCTGCAGTGCCTATAGGCTGAAAGGAGCTTCAAATTTTGCTAACAACCTGAGGAAGTCATTTGTGACTGGGTCCATCCATCCTGAAGGCGTACTCGGTCTCGATGAGGAGGCATCGAACTTTGCGGTGCAATCCCATCAAAGGATCTACTGGCCTGAATTTGAGCAGATGGAGTTGAGAGTGGGGTGATCAGGAGGGAAGAAGGGGAAGCGGAAGAAGATGGGAAACTGGCGTGTGACGGACTGGGCTGCTCTATCTTCAGGGTGGGTGGGATACAGGTGGAATATTGAAGACTTGAGCAGATTCCAACATCATTTGTCGCATTTACCTACAAGATATTTAAAAAAAAAAGGTTAAAAGGTTTAATGTTCCATCTTCGACCAATCAACATGCATCCAACAAGACGTGCTTTTCATGGCACTAATATGAAAAGAATACCGCAAAAAGAATATCCAGTAGTGATAGGGTTACGTGGAGGGATGTACAGAAAATGATAGTGATAATTCCCTACCTTACTTATGGTCGGATTTTGGTTGCTGTTGAAATTATTTCCCTCCCCTGACGACATATTGGGCAGAGGCTGCTGAATTCCTCCTTGATGATGCTGCAATTCATGGAAGGGTATGGATTTGGAGGGTGGAAAGGGTGACGTAGCAACCGGTGGAATCTGTTGCGTCCGATTCAATGGTACATACGTAGTCTGACCATTTGTCTGTTGTGGCTGACCAAGTGGCACTAGTTGTACCTGGTCCTGTTGCACTGGCTGTGGCGGAAAACTTCCGTACGCTTGCGTAGGTTGAGGTAAATAAATAGCCAGTAGGTCTGTTAGGTCCATATTGGTGAAAGGCTGTGTAAAAGCATCATTTCCGCCTTGGGCCATGTCGCAGAAAAGCACAAAACACAGTTTTTAACTTCACATTTGTATCACTTCAATAGAAAGCTGCTTCGGTGAGGAAAAAATGAAACTGACGAGGGTTCTATGTTCCTCTAAAAGAGTGTGATCTTGGAGGAGAAGGCCCCAGTCAAGCACTGTATCTGTAGATGTAACAGTGGGTATGAGTATTGTACTGTGCGAAATTGTATTTACCAAAGCAATAGATAATATAGAAAGATAAAATCTTGGATGTACAATAAATGGACAAGATAAAATGAACCACTAGATCCAACTCAGTCATTGTAAACGAATTCCGGAAATTGTTTGCCTTTATTATAAATACAAAGACCTGCTAAAACCGAATAAAGAAACCTTCGTAATGGTCTGAAAATAACCCAAGAATTACTTGGAAAAGCTAAGAGGTTGTAATAGCAGAATTTTTCAAGCTTTATTTAGAAATTTGGTGGCTATAGGTCTCATACTCGAAAGGCGGAAATTTAATTTTCTACTTCCCGTCGAAAGTACTTTTCACGAAAATCCCGAGCATGAAATTATGGAGTGAGTGTTTTACTTTCACGAGTAGTGACATTTTCGAAGAGTTCATGATAATATTAGATACCTTTTTGAAAGCGGGGAACCTTGTATATGCTTCATTGCATATGCGCACGTTGTCGAATATTTCGAGAGGTAACCTATGTGTTCTAGCTCGTGCTTCGACTTCAGAGATAATTCTGCTTCGCAAAACCTACACGAAAAGGCGAGGGCATGATCACTGGGAGTACATGGTACTCCATACCATGTACTCCCACAGTGAACTTTTTGTTTTTCCGACCGACTGATTTTCATGATTTTAAGTCTCGGATACTGGATTCTTTCAAAATGTAACATCTATTCTCAAGTAATTAGGTAAAATGAAATAAATCATTTTTTTAGCAACTACAACTAAAATGTACCATTTTGTGGAACAAACACTTGCATACCTGTACGCAAATGCTGATCTCTATGATTTGATTTTCCTCAGTTTTCTCTTATGAAGCACAATTCACTATTCATCCATTCCATCGTTCGCACGCACTGAATGCGAAGGGTTACCTAGCCACCCCCCTCACGCTATCGCCATCGTTTGCTGCGAGTCCTGTGACACGGTCCTACTGGGAATTCCCAGTCAGGAATGAGTCACAACCACATGCTTATCTAAGGACGAGCGCTTGGAAGAAAGGAATGTTGCCAATGCGTAAAGGCTTAAGTCAACTTTTAGCTTTATCAGAATGACGAAACTACAAGCCGTAATGCGGTGCACATTCAAATTCATAACTTACGCGATGGAATATTAAAAACAATATCGGGTTAATTGTGTATTAGGCTGATTCTATAGCTGACAATGATGAATTTACGATATCTTCTCTTCGTGCAGGTATGGAAGAGGAAAACTCCTGCTCTTGAAAAACCTCGAAAAATAAAGCACTCATTTTAAATTATGTACGTTTTGATCACTTGCGGCAATCGGGCATTGGGCCTTCGCATTCAATTTTTTTAGAACGCGAACGACTCCCATCATTCTAATTCACTTGACAATGCGTCTTCATAGAGTAAGCGCTGCGAAGTCGGCAATGAGGCTTACCACGACATATCGCGATCGCCAAAATTATGTTTCCACTACAAGTCACCTGGGCATGGATAGTCAAGTATTCTCTGAAGATGGAAGAAATGTTGTTAATATGTGCTTAGAACAGCCATAATTGCTTTTAGTTTTCTCGCTGTAGCTGCCTTCTCTAAACACACTCTGAAAATCCTGCGAAATCTATTGATATTGCAAACCTTTAGCCAGTGGCGGATACAGAGGGGACCGCCCCACCTATGGCCAGGTTAGCACTTTACTCAAAATAGCATCTGCATTAAATGTTATTAAAGCCAGTGAAATACATACTTAAGTTCTTACCCCAGACGAAAAATAAAAAAGGCGAAAGGACGAGGCATTGTGGTAGGCGGGGGTTAGTAGGAACTTGAAAACCACCACCCCTATGAAAATTTTCTGTATCCTCCCCTGATGCAGAAGTCTCTACACTTCATAAAATCCTGTGAACAACCAGTAGCCTAGCTACCGAATGTGCAATCGGCGCGACTGCACCGGAGCCCAAGGGCCGGAGGGCCCGGGCGCCGAGCTACAAAGAGGGGAAGGCAGGAGAGGAGGAGGGGGGGGGGGGAACAAAGGAGGCTGTTGCCCCGAAAGTGCATTTCGAGGGGGCCCTCTGAGGAAATTAAACAGGTCAGGTATTCGCGTTAAGTAGCAAGGGGGGGGGGGGCAAGAATCCACTTGCCTCCGGCCTCACAACTTCTTGATCCGGCCCTGGATTTATCCTTTCACCAGTGGCGGATCCAGAAGAGGGGGGAAGGTCGACTGCACCTCCTCTGGTCAGGTTCGCAGTCCATTTTTTTTTTAAGCCAAAAAATTTATGTTCATTAGCTCCTGTGAAGTGGATATTCAGGGTTTTTATTCCAAACGAAAGGCGATAGGACAGAGGGTGGTAGTAGACGAGGGGGGGGGGGGGCGAAGGGGCTGGGAACTAGGAAACAGGCCTCGCCCCTATGAAAAATTTCTGTATCCGCCACTGGCTTTGGCAAACTCCGTTCAATTCTTCCAAACAGGTATTGCTTTGTTTGGTCCTTGAATTCATTTATGAGTCCGTGGTAAATGCCAGTGATCGGTGTGCTGAGAGTCTCGATAAAGTGGTACAGACCAAGCCTGCAAGTGTGCAGAGATTGCCAAAATCTGACCCAACTTCTCTATTGACTCAGGCCCTCGGAAAGTGAAGGCCCATGGTGCTTGAGGTGTACGGTACGGTACAAGCAGATTTACAATAAAGGTATGTCCTGACCCAACGTGAAAGTGGAAGCTTCATTACAGAAACCACCATGCAAGGGGGAAGAGAAACAGTTTTCACTTCAAGTGCGGACATTTGCAGCAATCACCCTATATGTCATGAAATACACAAGTAGGACACATCTCATTGTCCCCAAATGTAAGGAGAAAGTGTCAATTTCTAAGCGAAATATGCATAACTCAGTCAAGAATATTGACTGAACGCACAGACGGAGAGGATCTATTCACTCTCGCGACACTAAGAGGCATTGAACTCCTTCAGGCAAGGCCTACAAAACCTGGAATTTGATATTTCTGAGAAGGAAACTATGACCTGTTGGCGACCAGACCTTTTCAGAACTTCGATAAACCCAACGAAATTCACATACCACTGAGTTGCAGATGTAACGGGAGAGGGAGGTTTCACTCTCTCAGCGGTAATCATTCCATGGGAATTTTTATGCTGATTGCCACGGCAGCCAAACACACACAGCACGTGTACGGTAAGGAAATAAGAAAAAAAAAGTGAAGTTATGAGTCCAAAAACCACCCTCAAATCCTATTATCATCTAGGATGGTCATGTAACCATGTCCAGGGGGTGATGTTTTTGGACTAATAACTTTCACCGTTTTCTGTTGCCTTACTTCTCTCCTGCTGTGCGGGCGGCAAACCTTACCATGCTTGAGGAGTGCATCTATGCAGACAGTATTTTAAGATAATGTAACAAGGCGGTCAGTGTGTTTTTCCAACTAATAACTTCATCGTCATCATACATTGTTATTTTACCTGCAAAAGTTGTCCATGTGATTCTCTTTTTTATACAGAAAAGAATCACCTCCTTAGGTGATTCCTCGCACTTCCTCGGTAGCGCTGATGCTGAGAAAGAACGGAGGCATATGGGGTTTATCCCTGATATTGATTGAAAAACTTAGGATAACTTAGAACCCGATTATAAGGAAAAAATCAAGACATGTAGTTTGATTCTATGAACTGCGGATTACCTTCATAACTAGATAATGATCTCTGTACTGCAAAGATAGGGAAGTTTATTGCATATCCACTAGGCATCAAGGCTAACATGACACTTTAAAATTGAGCATTATGAATTTTGCAGCTGTTAGACATCTAGAAAATCCAGAAATATCTCAACTAAAAGAATAAAAAAATTAAAAATATTGCAATGACCTGGAAATCACCAAGCATTTATGTGACATTCAACTTTCAAAGAAATGAACAAAGGCTTATTTGAAGCAGTGGTGTAAAAATTAGAGAAATTCTTGCCCTTTTGAAAAACTTAAAAACAATATACTCAAACTTTTGCCATAAAATACATTCCTAAGTCATTCAATAAGTTATCAGTCTCACACAAGAAACCATGCTTGTAAAGATATTGTTTTACTATTAGCCTTCCATTTAAAGACCACTCAATGACTTGCTCCCAATCACGCAACATTCTAAGACCAGAACCATACCTACTAGCTATCCAGCTGTTTTTGCAGTCAACTACAGCTTATTGTCTGCAAAAACCCCCCTCTTGAAGGTACTTTTTTTAGATTTGCAAATACATGACAGCCATGAATTTAGAATAAAGTCCTGATATGACTCGGACGATATCCAAATCTGGAAATAGACCTTTAAATAAGGTATTTAGGTGCCAAGAATGAGATAAAGTTGACCATGCAAGAAAGGTTTGAGATCAGAAAGGTTACTTGTGATTCTGGCATTAGAATGTTTCATGATTTTTGGGAGCGAATCATTGAACATTATGGTCATTAGACTGAAGATTGGCAGTAAAATAAGACCTGTGCATTCTTGGTTTCTGTGTGAGGCTTCAATGACTTGGTATATGAACATGTAGGAGCAGGAGAAATGGGTTACTAAATTCATCTATTAATGGAATTGGGAGTATCTCTAGAACATTAATTCTGCAATTTCAATCAAGTACACCTAATTACTTCACATTAATCTGCTCTATTTTGCTGGATAATTTGGTCAAAATCTCAAATTGTAAATCTATTGACCATTCTTGAAGAGGTTTCTTCCAGTGATCCAGATCTCACCACCACAGAGGGATTGTTAGAGAGCTTGAAGCATCAATATATGACAAGCAAACAACTCTCCAGGTACATTGAGCAGACTCTAACATGGAATACAAAATAAGCAAATGAGTATATTCCAGAAGAGATGCAAAACTGAAGTAACCTCTCTGTACATTTCCAAAGCAAACGTGGAGTCCCTTTCATGAAAGATGTGATATTATTTTTCAAATCCTCATATATTTGCATCTGATATGACCTTCAGAAGCTTTATTCTGTATATGAAAATTTACTTTTGGGAAGCAAATATAAATTCATAGGAGCAAGAATTCTCAACATGGCAAGTCCAAGAGTGTGGTGATTGAAGTAAATCAGGTATTCAAGCTCGCCTTGGCATCCCAGCATCCATGGCCAATCACTGAATCTCAGGAATAATAGTGACGTTTCCCCTATTATTAAAAAAGCCAAACTTCCATCCTTAGCATGGGTCTCTACTAATTGTAAACTAAGCAGCATTATGCTAACTGATATCTTAGTAGGAATGTTACTTAGTTTCCAAACCTTTCAGACCATGCTAAATAAATGAGTACATGAAATCAATGACATGTCCTCAACTAAGGAATCAAGAAATGGCTAATGCATGATTTTGACCCGCAATCGGAAAGAGCTAGGCAAACTGGAATCCCTTACACTATATTAGGTCAAATCCAATATTTTGACTGCATCCATAGCCTCAGGATCTCATTCGCCTTAATATAAAATGAAGTGGGAGTTCAGCATGGAAACTTGGGATAAATCATTAAGGAGAATAATCCCTATGTCCAGGCAATAATAAAAAAAACCTACCTACATGATAAGCCAAGGAATGTCCAAGTCAGACAAACCTCAGTGTTTAAACCCACCCAGATGGGGTGGGAATATGCTTATAGGCACCATTCCATTCAACTTTCAGTCACCAGTGGACTACCTACACCAATACTGTAATACAGATACATTTTCTACATATTCCCATTGCATGACATAAAAATGGTTTTAAAGTGTTCCCAACTTATAAAAAGTTTACATTACATTCAAGCATTCATATTAAAATGCTTGAGTATCAATTCGAAGGTAAAATAAGAGTTCATTTTCAATCCCCAAACTGCTAATATGACTAGTATCCCTTCCTGGCTAAAAATCCATGAACATCACAAGTGATAACAACTTCAATATAGTATCACATACATCAGTAGCCAGGAAACCAGATCTAGCCCTCATATGCCCTCCCTCTTGCTTGTAAAGGTCTGGCTATCTCAAGGACGAATACATTTTAATTCTATTTGACAGGTATTGGCCTGCAAATGTGCAGCATACAGCCATCTGGTACCCCCAAATATTCAGTTGTCATACGGAAGCCTATATTGTCCTTTCCATATGAACTTTCCTGTTCAATGAGAACTTGGGAACTTGGTTTATTTAGCAGGCACATAGGGACATGAGAGTATGTCAAGAATGGAAGATGGAAGACATGAGTAATAAAGAGACTGTCAGAACATGACTGACTTGTCATAGGCCTAGGTCTACTGGATAAGGTTTGAATGCAAGGGAAAGGTGAGAATGGATTGTATTAGAATGCAGGAAAAAATAACCATTACTCTACAAAAATCAAGGCATCATTCAAATGAAGGATCCCTTACCAAATGTCAAACAGTAAGACCCCAGTTGGAATATTGCATCCAGTTTTGGAGGCCTACAAATAAGGGCGATCTGTTGGCGCTCGAGGGAGTACAGAGGAGGGCCACAAGAATGATTAAGGAGGTTAGGGGACTATCATACGAGAAGCGTTTAGAAGTGCTGAGGCTGTACTCGCTCGAACGAAGGTTAAGGAGGGGCGATCTCATCCAGGCTTTCNGAATTGGTGGCAATTTTGTGTTACTCTTTTGTTAGTCTTGGAATGTTATTGATTGCAGCAGTAATATTCTAAAATGAAATGAAGGTACAAATCAATCGTTCTTAAAAAGCGCATACTAACTTTTGATGAAATCCACGAGTTCCTGAATTTTCTCCCGCTTCCTGACTCCTGACTCCTGACTAACAGTTCATATCTGGATGGAAACAACAAATGAAGCCATCATGCCAAAATGCTACAGTATATTTCTAAGTAAATCCTCTTTTCTGAAGGTCCAGCCCATTCTATCAATTAAATCCATGCAATTATACCCTGAACAGTAAATGTTATTGAATGAGAGAATGTATTGAGGGTTTGAAATTGGAGTGGTTCATAGCAGAATTCTCTGGAATTAGAAAGTGCTACTGAGGCCATATGATTATTAGACAAACTTAGTTCTGATTGGGAAATGCAATCCTTCACTGATTTAATGGACAACTTTAGGAATGCAGACAGTCTGTTCAAATTCCAAAATCCCAAAACCAAGGTAGGTGGAAACCAAGGATCTTAACTCCCCAAGCTACTTCCTAAACTAGACACAATGGGTGACAAACATAATGTAGTGCAATGTAGAGAATATAAAAGCATACAAGAACCTACACGATCATGAGTTCATGTAGGGAGTAGCAATAACTTAGTAAAGATTGCACAAAAAGGCAGCCACAAGAAAAATATGACATGGCTGCAAAATGCCAGATATACACCTGGTACTTTATATATTGTGAACACAAACAACCAACCATCCCTGGTCCAAAAGTCAGCTTCATTGAATTCACACCCATGGCCCAGCATGAAGGAATGTTCGATGCAAGTCACACAATATCTTCCATCTACCTTTCACTCTCTCATCAAACAAGTTTTCATCTCTCTCACCTGCCTCCTGTCCACAACCCATGACTGCCAATAACTATTTCTCACAGAAAATATTCAATGCTTTAAACAAAGCTCAATATGACTCTCAAGGATGTTGGCATTATTCATTCCCTGGGTCAGCTAGAATTTCACTGAAGACCTTCCAACCCATAGGTTTATTCCACATATCTAAGCCTTCACATTTTTTACCTGTAGGCCTAATATCAATCTTTGATATGCAAATTGATCAACCATGAATGGTGGCTCATATTGGATCTAAATTGCAGCCTGTTTATTCCCTGAAGCAACTTTGGCTCTTTTCTTTTAGCAAGTCCTTCCCATATTCCTTAATGTTGGGCCTAGACTAACAGTCAGTACTTTCATCTAATTATACTCATGGATTGGATAATGAAATAACAAAGCCCAAAAGGGAATTCAAGACTGGCCTATGCCTCACTTTAATCTACAACTGACTAAGATAAGTCAAGCATTTACAGCTGGCTGAGAGTCCTTAGCATTTCCATGGGACTTCATAATGTACAACTTTAAATACATGCCTGAACATCAAATACTCCCAAACATTTGGTTAGGTGCATGGATTATGGTTGAGCACATACCCCCTGATAAAAGGAACAATTTATAGGCCGTGAGTGACCACCATGAGGCCAGGTGACTCAGGTCTAGAAATGATTCAATAAATATCCTGCATCATGTAATCTTATAGCACTGCCTCTCCAATCTGGAGTGGGAACTTTTACTTTTTAAACTCTTACTTTTTGAAAGGCTTTCCATTTATTTTACCTCACCCTTACTCACCCTCACCTTCTTTATAGGATTTACTAACGTTAAGTTTAGGCTTAAACGACGGACTTTCTTACGATAGGGCCTAGGCCTACCTTTACTCGTTCAAATGAAACTCAATCCTCGACTTATGGCACCACTTAGGCCTTTAAAGATGAATCCATGGCCGATGCCGGATGGCATGTTCCGCTGAGAGTCACCCGGCGCGGACAGTCAACCGTCCCCAGTGCGGAGAGTAGCCCGGTCGACTCTCCGCACTCTGGGCAACAGTCCGCAAGCAGAGAATGAGGAGAGTTAACCGATAGCATGACCGTTCCTCCTATGTAGCCTATTAGTTGATGGAATTCCCTAATTACTGTTATCCCGATCTGTTTGCTCGGGAATAATTCAGGAAATATGCTTGAGTTAAGAA
>CAJPEV010005013.1:0-14472 GCA_905338385.1 Darwinula stevensoni
TGATGTAATTTAAGGAGCTCGTTTCCGGTTGACTATATGGATTAACAACGATGCATTCTCTGTGAGACACATTTTAAGGTTCGCTTAAAACATGGATTCGAAGACGAAGACACAGAGGGCAGTATGTTATGATGGTGAGGTCCGTGAAGTGAACCGGAATTCCGTCCAAATTTGTGCACGGGTCGACTTTCGCGTACTTACGTTATCTGGGTCATTCCATGTCAAATCAACACAGAATTGACCTGACCCTCTCCAATTTTCATGAAATTTGGTGACTTCATAGTGGCTTTTGAAAAACAATCACTTGCCAAATTGCAGTTCTCTAGATCAAGTGCTTCTTGAGATGCAACAGTTTGAAAGCTGCAAAAAAAGGACCACTTTTGGGTCAAGTCATCTTCATTTAATTGCTCATAACTTTTGTTATAAATTACTTGGATCAGATATTGGTGTCATTTTAAAGATCTCTTCACGCCCTTTAAGGTGATATCTGTCAGGAAGTTTCAATGAAATTAAAAGTCAAAGTAAAAAAAAACGTTAACCTTGAATTGCAGATGAAAAGTAATTTTTATTATTTAAAAAATTACCATAACATTATCAATTTCTCCTCCATAAGAACCAAAAATTTCAATTTGGGACTACCTTGGGATCAGGAGTTATCAATAATAGAATAAAAGCTGGTATGCAAAAATCTTTATGTATTGTATGCATGAGATGCTAATGCATTTTTGTAGGCAGCTTTGTGTCATGTATTGAATAGTGCATGATCCCTAGTCAACACCCAACTGTGGGATTATTAGGTAATCTTGGGTTCAGTACAGCAAATTCAGGAAAGAAAATCCACCATTGGAATTTCAAAATAATTTCAAATATTCAAGAGTTTAAAAGGAAAAAATATGATTAAATAAAATAATGGAGGGACAAAAGACAACACCAGGGACACAGGAAAACTGTCTCACAGGCAAATCTCTACTTGATCCCCGCCCCACCCCACAAGCTGCTCCTCGCTCTTGCTCTTGCTATCCCTCTCTCTCTCTCCTCTCTCAACCTCCTTTGACCCCCCCTTTTCTCCCCGGGTCTTCCTGGATGGAGTCGATAAGGTTTTCCATTGCAGATTATTAAGCAGGATGTCTCACCCTTGGACATTATTTTATTCATGATTCATAATTTAAAATTCCATAATTATACTGAGAGTCATTGCAAAATCACTATGGTTAAAGAAATATGATAGCAAAATGAGGTTTTTTGTAAGGTAATGTTACATGTGTATTTTTTCTTCAGCTATCTGGCTTGGTGATCCTCATCACTGGGATTGTTATACGAATCAAGTACAAGGACTTTGTGCACTTTGCCCCTAGTCAAGTCTTCACAGCCCCAATTATACTCATCATAGTTGGTGTCATCATATTTGGGATTGCCTTCCTGGGATGCTGTGGGGCAATAAAGGAGAATAATTGCATGGTGATGATGGTAAGTTACCTTGGATACATTTGGAAGCTCCTTGGAAGTGAAAGATATGGTTCTTTGTATTTTATCCTCAATAAAGTACTTGTAGGTTATGAACAGTTCTTGGCTGATGTGAGGTCACTTGTGCATTTGGTCAAAACACAGTTTGAATACAGGCACTGATTGTTGCACTCACTTTGAAACTAGGGTGTTTTAGGGACTACAATGAAATCTTAATGCATCTCAATCCAGCTCTGGATGGAAATCTTAAATATACCTGTAGTCCATTGTAGCTTGTCAATTATTGACAGTCAGCAAGTAACATTGCTTCCCATAGAGTGCCACTTAAACACTTTGCACTTTTTTCTTGCTTTAAATGCTTTGCAAAGAGTTATACTTGGAAAAAATAAAATAGTGAAGTAAACCTGTGGGATGCCTTTCATGTCATTCATGCTTCAGGTTGATTCCTCACAAAATTGATAGGAAAATAGATGGGAGTTTGAACACAGAACTCCTAATCTAAGCCCCAAAATCCTGAAATAAACAACAAATTTCCACCTTTTAGTTGCTATGTCCCTAATTATCCTGTCCCTATTCAATTTTTGATAAATTCACTTCATCTTGAGTGCATTTTTCGTTAACTTTCCAGTTTATTTGCTCAGGAAATATATAAATCATCCACATAAGTATCACACCTCTTTTTAGATATGATGTCTATAGGGAGAAGAAATACCTCAGGCATTACATGTTTTCATTTTGAGTCCTTTCATTCCCTATGCAGGTGTAGTCATTGGCGAACCTGCCAAGAGAACTCCTCTTGCATTAATATAGGGTGGGTGATACAAATTTCAACCCTGCAATAAAGTCCACCCCCATGCTACATATTTCAATGTAATCATATGTATAAACAGCCTTTTTCAACCAAATTCCATAATTTGGTTGCAATTTGGTCCCCCTCACCCAAACTGTGGGTGAGGGGGCAGACTTTGAGCTTAAGGGGGTCGGAATTTGTATCACCTACCCTACTATTTTTTTTAATTAGAGAGTATGTCTTGATGGTGGTGTAACCCAAGTATGAGACTGAATGTATTTCTCTTACCCACAGTTTGCAGTGCTGTTGGTTGTTATCCTGATTCTGGAGCTTGCTGCTGGAATTGCTGCATATGCCCTCAGGGGTGATCTCAATGAATTGCTGAAGAACACAATGTTGGATACAATGCATTCCTATAATGACAGTAATGGGAAGGACATCACAACTGCTGCATGGAATGATCTCCAAGTCAATGTAAGTAGCTTTGCTTAGCACTTCTATGTTGAAGTTTTAAAAAATGCATTAGACCTCATGACATAATCCTCTGAGCCTGAAAGAATGTGATAATCTGGTGTAGTGGAACTTCAAGGCAAGTTCTTTCTTCCCCTCCCCAAATATGGATATTACTGCAACTATTACTTGGTATATTAATTTTTGTGGTTCTCACCATTACTGGTACTGATTGTACCATTGATGAGCAGAATAATGTCACTTCGTGAAAGTCATGAATATGCTCAACACTATGCTGTGTTTTCACATTGAGAGTGTTTTTGAGAAAAACCTGCACTTCCTTTGAATGTGAAGTTTGATTAAGGATTGAACTATGTTTTTGCTCACCCCTGAATCCTGTGAGAAGCTCCCTTTCTCATTTCATGGCTCTTAGGTTTTGAGAAGAAATTGGGAGGAGCTCAACATTAAGAAGAATTGTTCATTAGTATGAAGACATGACTTTTCTCATTCTCCTCCTTATGTGCGACTCCCCTTTCACGGGGAGCGTCGTATTTAAATACACCATCTAATGTTATTGCACCTAGCAAATCAAGTTAATTTACATCTTTTCCAGTTGATTTTTGCTGCATCAAGCAGATTTGTTATTCTGCCAACATTTGAAGGCTTTAGTTGGCATCTAAAATAGCCTGTTTTTTTTTCTAGGAAAATTGCTGTGGTGTTACTAACTACACCGACTGGTGGAAGCCTGGTCCCTTTGAAAAACCTCTTCTCCCTTCAACTTGCTGTGAATCTGAACAACTTGTCAATGGCAACTGCACTGAGATGAATGAATTTCATAGAAATGGCTGCTTTGGGGTATTGAGCGACAGCTTTGAAAAGAATGTGGGAATAGTTGGAGGAGTTGGAGTTGGAATTGCCTTTGTGCAGGTGAGTCATCAACATAACTTTTCTCAAAAGTAAGCCTCTATTAGGATTTGCCACAAGTTTCAAATTGGTTTATTCAAAAAGGGTTGTCAGGCAAAAAAGCTACCATCATAGTACATTTAATACATGTAGTTATACTCAAATCCATTGAGTTTTATGGCAGTGAAAGAAGCATTTTCAGATCTGTTCTAATGAGTGTAGTCTCAAGAGCAATGGCAAGTATTTGTTATCTGCTATTAGTGAACTGCAGATGTATGAAGCAGTGAAAGCATGCATATGCATGGTGTCTCAGAAGTATCATTTATGACCCCCTTAAAATTATCCTGATCCTATCTTCAAAAGGTGGTTGCAATTAATGTTGAGACCCTAAATGGGTATGAACATGTTCACATTTTCATTTGCTATGTTTTACTCATATAATTAGAGATCGACCAATAAATGAGATGCAGACAGAAAGTTTGTGTCATACACATTTTTAATTGCAACATCATTCAGACAGATGGCATGCTGATTCCTTGGACTGTGTCAGCAATTTGCATACATTCTGAATCAACTTGTTTGTCATTGCTGATGGAGTATCCAGGGCAGGCTTTTTTCTTCTGGAATGAGCTTCTGGAAAGCTCATTGTACACAGACTTAGTCTCAATATGCTTCTCAACTATAAATATTCTCTGCTCTGTTGATAGTTGGGCCATTGCTTACCTGTAACAATATAGAAAGAAACTTTGAGATAATCTATTAGCATTTTATTCAACATTGAGATCTTTAACAGAATAAAAGTTATGCAGCATTGAAACATATGCTTTTTTTGGTCCACCTTGTACAAGGGCTGTTTATTTAATTTATAGTATGGAGCTGTAAAACTATATTTGCTTTCTCCTCATCTGTCAGACTTCTGTCCTTTTGAAGTCCCTGCAATCAAACACATTTTATCCAACATTGCAGCCAATGTAACTCCTTAGTCATTGCTTTCTTAGCTTCATTGTCCGATGTGAAGTGTTTTCCCTTCAGCAGTGTCTTTAGGTGGTGAAATAGCCATAAATTACTGGGTACAAGGTCAGGTGAGTATGATAGGTGGGGTAAAACTTATGTCCTGATTGTCTTTTTGATGTCAATCACATTAGAGGCAACATGTAGGCAAGCATTGTCATGGTGCAGGAACCAGGAGGTCTGAAAAAGGTCTGGTCCCTCCTGATGGATAATTCTCTGCAGCTTTCTCTGCATAAGTCTCTGTATTCACCATCGTCTCTTGTTGCATGAAATGTGTCAGGATTATCCCTTTCGGAACCAAAGATGAGGATTGTCACAAATCTTGAATCAGTTTTTCTGTGTGGGAAATATTGTTCAGTGTCCTTGATGCTGATGGTTGGCCTGAGGGAGGATCATCTCCTTTGGATGGCCACCCTTTGTAAAAGCGTTTGTACCTCTTGGACACCATGGTTTTCTTGAACAATCATCACCATAGGTTTGCTGCATTTCATATAGCTTGGTAGTTTCCAACAAATCACGCCTCATACAGTGCTGATTGACATAATAGCGTTCGATTTTCAGTGAAACATCCATTGCAATAAAATTGGACAAAAGTGCCACTAAAATGAAGTTACAATTTAAATTACTAATCTTATGCACATGTCCATTCAACTGTGCAAGAACCAGAGCTACTGCAGCATCAAAAAGGCACAACTGTTGCCAGCAACTTAGTTTTTTTTTAAAAAGCACCTGCCTTATTCCACAAATTTAATGAACAACCTTTGTCTGTTTGACTGGAACTACTTCTTTCCTGTTAATCAGATCTGAGCAAAATGGGTATCAATGGGAAGCTCAAACCCTTTGGAATTTCCACATTAGTTGAGTTGTTACTAAATCTAAGGGCCTACACTCTATTTAATGTCACAAAGGTCATGCCATGGCTTGGTTTCCATGAAAATCACCCAAGTTTGAAGCTAACAAAGTTGGACAATTTTTTTTAAGCTCAGATCTTTGTTTGCTCAGAATGGGCAACTCCAGAGCACTCTGCATTCCTGTCTTGAGATGAGGGATGTTAAACAACCCCATAGGTGAAGGCCAAACCCCTAAGTAGTGAATACCTAGAGTAACCATGAGAGCCAAAATTGGTCTTCCTAGATTAGAAGTTACTTATGCCTAAGGCTGGTGGGTTGGTGCTGAAGTGAGAGGGTTTGTTAGTATTCCAGAATGAAGTTGTATTCATTGACCCATAATTCATAAGGTATTATGTGCAATCACTAACACTGTAAGACAGGGATTGTGTGGATCATGAGTTTGTATACTTATTTCTAGGGCTGTACTGATCCTTAGATCGGAGATCAAGCATCAGCCAATTCTGGTGTTTTTCTTGAAATCGGCCCAGCTATTCTTTCGATTTTTTTTTCTTCTCTGCATCAAACACATATCGCATCTCTTCTCCCTATTTCAATTTCCCAGCATTTTGTAGCAGGCCGAGGAACTCCTACAAGGAGACAGTGGTAGACATGATCTGCATTTATTCCAGAGAACGGAACTCAAAACTTGAAAGCACATAACCGTGTAGCACAAAGCAAGGTGCAGTCAGGGGGCACAACTTCTTCCTACTAAATGGCTGTGGATGTAGGAGCATGTGTGAGAAGCTGCTGCATTCCCATTGAATCATCTAAGAAGCCCTTGCTGTTAAATTAAAAAAAAAAAGAAATGCTGAAACCTTGAATTCCCTAAACCTTGCTTCCATTAAATGAGCAGAAGCCTAACATTAATTTTAGGCTTAGGCCTCTAGATGCAACCTTTGCATGTGCAGCATGATGCCAACGGTATGGCCTATCCTAGCCTAGGTCTTTATTTTCTTGTGTTTTCCCAATTATAATCATGTGAAATGCCAAAGCAGTTCTGTTACATAGTATTCAAACAATTGCCCCAAACCAGAAGTGATATATATCTCTTTCTTACAATATAACACTCTTAGTGAAAACAGAATTTGATATTTATGGCTAATTTTCCTGTGGTATAGAGCACTATTTGTGATTTTTGAAAATCTCATGATTTTTTTTTAAAAAAAGGTTCATTGTAGAGGTTTTTCACTTCATGCTTGATGTAGAACTGATGCACCTAATTCAAGTTAACTCTTTCATGGACACTGGGAAGGATTCTTCCCAAATCGTTTGATCCCAGTGCCCTGGGAGGACTTCCTCCCACTCTTTCACACTCGCATAATCTATTGGTGACCATAATAGATCAGGAAAGGTTCCCACCTCGAATATTAAAATTTTTTGTTGGGGGGGGGGGGGGAAACTGGAATTGCTCTTAAATAAAGCCTCCATAAGTGGGAAATGAAAATGTACTGAAATTTGTCATTTACACATGTGAAAAAAATTTCCCACAAAAAAGTTTCTGTTGGCTTGATTGCACTAACTGCAAAAAATACCTATCCCATAGACATGTGCAAAGTATCAGTCAACTTTCAAGAACAGATATCAGGAATCTGTTTATCAGTCAAATTTTTGTATTGATACAGCCCTACTTATTTCCTTTAATATAAGCTACTAATATAGCTCTTTGTAATAAAAATACCCAACAGTATAGTAGTGCCTGTGTTACAAGTATGAAAGGAACAACAATGAAAGAAAGCTGGCATGAGCAGGAATTGCTTTCCCAGGTTCTTATATATAAAAATGGGACTGACAAATATAAGAGAGACAATGTTCCAGAATCTGAGATGGAAGGGGGGGCAAGGGGAAGAGGTCGTTCAACTCATCATCCTTCAGACAGAGAAGGATTGAGCATAGACATTAGAGAATTTTGGTTACCTGTTCTTGAGAGGAGAGCAAGGGATGCAGGACAGCTGACATCACCAGCAGTTTTAAAATGCATGAGGAAGATGTCTAAGACATGGAGGGACTCTTCCAGCCATTCTCTCAGGAACGTGATTGCAATGCAAGATCCACCAATCAGGAAGGACTTGATAGGCACGTGAACTTCAGTACAACACATGATTCGTTCAAGTCAGTCATCCATGAAGGAAAGCTAATATTGATGGCAAAGCAACTGAAATTCAAGGCACAGTATATCCAGGTTGGATTTATAGACAATTGTCTCGTGTCTGCAGCAAGGGTTTCCCAACTGATAAATGTATGCTTTGCTCAAGATGGGTTTCTTGACAATTATATCATATCCACAACTTGGGTTTTAGCCAAATATCCCCCAGGACAGCAACTGACATGTCCTCTTCCCCATCAGAGAAGTAGGATACAACCCAGACATGAACTTTGGTTACTTTGCCATTAGAGATGGACAGCATAATACGTTATTGGGGATGGTGAATGATGGGAAAATAGGACTGAGGAACTCTGGTAGTAGCCAAGGGTTGCAATGTCTACATGTGACCATGATGAATAGACAACAGAATGAAGAACATTAATCCAATTAATTAACAATTAACATTAAGAACATTAATCCAACTGAGGCATTCATTCCTAAAGTGAAAAACCCTTCTTAATGAAAGAAAATTTAATTACTGTTGATCCAAACAAGGGGGAAATGCATAACATTTAGATATCTGGGGATTTGTGAGTTTACCAGGTTGTACCTTAGCTGTTTATCACTCAATCCACCATACCCTTAAATTAGGTGTCATTTGCATACCATCTACGGTGAAATCTGTGGATGTTACTCTCTGTTCCAGATCTGGAACGCGTCGCTAAACTGGCTTTAAAAAATCTAAATCTTGAACACCTAGTAATACGTTTGCATCCCTGTCCTCAAAAACAGGTAACCAAAACTCTCTGTTAAGGGTCAAGACATTTAAAGTATGATCATTCAAATTGAATAGGGGCTAGTATAGGCAATATTGTGTCCAGAGACTTTCTCCAACTACTGTACTTATGGATATTGGCAGCATTATCACCTTTATAAGTAGAGATTTGTCTACCCTTTATACCTCTTCTGAAAAATTAATAATTTGTTTAAACAAACTGTACTTGAAATCTGGAAATTAATGCATTGGCATTCCCTTCTGTGAGTGACTTGGGAAAAGTTGAAAGTAATTTTCCTCTGTTTACCTTTTTTTTTTGTGAATTGTGGTGTTTAGAAACCAAGGCATTCACAAATTAGTTGCCAAAAAATGGTACCAAGGCAACTGAATTTCAATGGCAATGGATTAATGACAGATAACAATTTTAATTTCATGTAGATGTAGAATAAACAGCCATTGAAGCACCCAAATAAAGTTTTGTTCCCATGATGATGGAGCAGTGCTACAGTGATTGCCATTCTTTGAATGTGGCTTGTATCAATATTATTTTGAGATCTTGTTCTGGTAATTTTTGTCTTGACTGCAGCACTCCCAGGATTATGCTTCCATATTTATTCAATATCTCTTTTATATCTGATGTTTCCATTGTAGGTAGCAGAAATTCTCCTTGCCTGTTGCCTTTTCCGTCATTTGCGCAGACTTCGGGAGGTTGTTTGAGTTCTATGCCACATTTGTTCCTCATTAGATTCCATCTACTTCCTTCTAGATGGAGAATGAGGGTATTATGTACAATCTTTTAAGCAAATATTGTATGTATGATTTCAGGACCTATGTATGATAATCCAGATATATATCTCTTTCATGGTAGCATTTTGATTCCTTTCTCTCATTTTAAACCTTCCACATGAAGGTTATGTTATCTTTGGATTGTCTTTTAGCTATGGAGAGGATACAGTACATTCTCAGAGTATTCTACTCATCATTGTTTAAAGAATGTTGGTCACCCCTTGTCACTCAGCCTGCAATTTAGGAATTTGACTTTAAAAATTTTAATTTTTTAAATTTAAGCATGCATGTTGGACTTCTCAGGGTAGCACTCTTGAATGCATATCATTATATAGTCAACAAACTTTCCCAAGTTTTATATTGCTACCTGGGGCCTGTTCTGCAGAAAATTTACAAGTTAGAAACTAAAAATGATCATCATTTTGCAGTTACAAGTGTTATATCAGCCCTCCCAGCAAGTCCTATTGGAAGGGCTAAATAATAAGGCATGCCCCTTGAAAGTGCAAGCACTAACTTGACAATCATCTCTAGAATAGGTCCTTGGAGTTTTGTAATGGTTTTATTCCCTTGCATTTTGTTGGTCGTTTTTTCAGCGAGGCATTATTAAATGTGGCAGTTTTTTGTACAAATATGATTCATGTGCATGTTTATCTCTTCCCTTATCCTCATGGCATGACTACAAGCCTAGTTCAATGCATGTATAAAGTCATTCACAAAATGTAGAATGTCAGTAACCCTGGAATGTTGCTGTAAAATCTTAGCTCACATTCTTATATTCCAATCTTGAGTGCTATCTGAATTATTAGGAAGTCTGCAGTTATGAAATAGTGGGATTCAAGTGACATGGTTCTTCATTGTACTAGATGTGCAGAGTACTTTGTACCTTCTTGGGTTGAGTCTTAATCCATGACATCCTGCTACAGTGAATGCCCCATTCCTGCTTATTTGTTTCCTAGGCCTGGTTCTTCTGTCAGACATGAGTTACTGTAACTTTTCTCTTTTCACAGGTGATTGGTATCGTCTTTGCCTGCTGCCTTTCCCGCTCTATTCGCAAGGGCTATGAAACCGTCTAAGATTCCATCTGGACTTTTCCTTCATCTGCCTGCATACCTTCAACTTTCCTTTCTTTCTTCTCTGAAAATGATGTTTATTTGCTATCCTGCCAAGTTCTGAGAAGCTTCCCCCCCTCTCATCTCTTTTTGTATTGATTTCATGTGTGTTTGAGCACTCCCAATGTGATATATGAAAATGGCTGTCTTGCACTTGTAGTGACTGCCATTGTGCACGCCATGGGTCCTCATGTGTTAACTGGAGTGCCATGTTTTTTATTTTTACCCTCACTATGTTGGGAGTTAGTCTTCTGACATGAGTGAATCCATTGAAGCCTCGTCATGACTGGCATTTTGTTTTCCTTTAAGTATTGGGATGTGACCAATCAGGATACTTCGAAAATCTGGTTACTGCCAGTCATTGTCGTGATATCCTTTGCTGATGCGGGCAAGAAGTTTCTCATAAACGGTCGCTATTCTGCTGTTTCCCTGTACTCATGAAACTTTCAGGTGTATGTTGTAAATCAGTTGAATAAATAGTGTCATAAATGTAATCCAGACTCCAATCATTTCCTTCTTGTTTTTCATTTATGTGGGCTGTTCTATAAGTAATGACCATCCCTCAAAAAAACACAGGTTCTTCACCTTGCTGAAGTTTCATATTTAACCCTTTCAGACCCAGCGTCCATTCCAATGAACATCGCATTTTCATTGCGTCTATGGTAATTCTTTGGGATTCTCGTGACTGCGCCTCATATCACTCTACAATGGATGCAATTATGCATGGCTCAATTCCATCGGAAGCCTTCTCTCACTCATCGGTTTTGTAATCTTCAGTTACTTACTGTTCATTACTGATCGCACGTGTCAAAGATGGTTTACCAGATTCCGTTCCGGTAACTTCAGTTTGGAGGATAAACCACGGGCCGTCCGCCCTTCCGACGTCGATGGCCATAAACTGCGGGCCTTCATTCAGGCAGTTCCTCGCCAAGCATCTACAGAAATGGGCGAGAAACTTGGAATTCACCAGACAAATGCCCTAAAGCACATTCATCGGCTTCGTTTTTTTTCTAAAGAGCAGCGCTTGGGTATCGCACGATGTCAAAAAAAAAACTTGCTTGATGGGGTCAACATATGTGTTATGCATCGCTCCCGTCAGCTCGCAGAGCCTTTTTTGGATCGAGTGATTAGTGGTGACAAAAAGTGGGTTCTGTACAATAACGTGCAACGAAAAAGACTATTGTGACGCAGGACATCTTCAATTCCTACCCCAAAGCCCGAGCTCCACCAAAGCATGGTTATGCTCTGTTGCTGGTGGGATTGTGAGGGAGTTGTCTACTATGAGCTCTACTCTGAGATCCAACGAAACTATTAATGCCGACCGTTACTGCCAACAACTCGAAAATCTCAACGCAACTCTCTGTATAAAGCGTCCATCTTTGTAAACAGAAGGGGCGTCGTATTTAACCACGACAATGCGCGACCACATGTGGCGATGAAGACTCAACAAAAATTGAAGGAACTCAACTGGGAAAGTCTAGCCCCTCCAGCATATTCCCTTAACCTCGCACCGTCGGACTTCCATTTATTCCGATCGCTGCAGAATCATCTCAGTGGAAAAAAAAAACTTCACCTCCTTTGCAGTTGTCGAAACGGTCATTGAGAACTTCGCATCCAAGCCGGAAAAATTTTACGCGGATGGAATTGGAAAGTTATCCAACAGATGGGAGAGAGTCATCGCTAATAATGGAAATTACATTCAAGATTAAATCAGTTAATAAACTAAGAAAAAAAATCATCAAGTAGTTTCACTTCAAAAACTGACCTTCGCTTAGACCCAATATGTTCAAGGGTCTGGATCCGTTCCATTGGTCTCAAGAAACTCCAAAAGAGGACTTGGTTTTTCCCCGTGACCAGAAATGGTGGATTTCCCAAAACTGTATGTTCACTTTTAAATCTTTGCCTGGCAACAGCTGGGATAGTCTGCTGCTCGCATCAAACAGGATCTGAGTGTCTTCATGGGGGGGCTGCTTCTCTTCGATTGAGACGATTGATATAGCTTGGTGGATATATAACGGTGGATATAGTTTTCTCTATGGAGTATTGCTCCTTTGAAGATGATGACCGCTCTGGACGCCCTCCAATGGTGGTGAACCAGGATACAGTTGTCTGCTACCGAAACTTAGTTGAGGCCAACCCAAGAAAAATCTGTTATTTATCCTCCAAGTTGGCACTACACATTCTCTCATGTATGACTAGGCAAGAGAATAATTTTCTCTCGATGGGTCCCCCATCGATCGAGTGACCATGTGTGAGGTCAGTGTGAGGATCAGTCCTCAAATGCTTGAAATGTTTAACCCTGGTGGCTCAAAACAGATCACAGACATTATTGCAGGTAAATGAAACCTGGATTAGTCACTTCATAACTCCAAGCAAGCAAAACAACAAGGTTTGGTTAGGAGATGAGCCTCAGCCAGATGTCCTCAAACCTTGATTTTGCTCCAGGCAGGGGATTTATTTATTTATTTATTAGAATATCGTATTTTATTTAATGAGGGCCTGAGGTTCTGGACATAATGCATGAGGGGGTAACAAGCACTGGAGTGTTTTACTCTGGAGTTATGCTCCCCGAGGTTTTGGCTGAGATGAAAATCCAACTACCATTTGGCAGGAACAACAGAATTTGGTGCCATCATGACAATCCTTCCAGTCAACTCACGGGTGACCCATACGTTATTGGAAGAAAATGAAGCTGAAGTCTTCCCCCATCCACCTTATTCTCCTGATTTCACCACCCTGGACTTCTGTCTGTTCTGTAAAACATGGCTGGGAGACAATTTAATTGAATTGAATACTGTAGTAAGTCTGTACAGGCAGTGCTTCAGGGAGTACTACAAAAAGCCAATAAAATGGCATTTCCAAAGTATATAGTTCAGGAGGATCCAAAGGTCTGGAAACGTTGATGAGAATGATATTGAAGAACCCTGAAGTTTTTAAATTCCAGTCAGTAAAATTAACTACGTTTTTCAGTTACGATCATTACTTCTAATATATATAGACGATCGTGACTGCCTGACTGACTGACTGACGCTAATTCTAACCATGTTCTAGAAGGGTTAGAAATCTGAAACTTGGTACACATGAACTGACTGACTGACTGACGCTAATTCTAACCATGTTCTAGAAGGGTTAGAAATTTGAAACTTGGTACACATGTAGCTTTTGGGATGTAGAGTTCAGAAAAAATCCGACTTTGGAGGTACATGCCCTGAGGGTACACATTATGGGGGGAAAGGTTTTCCTGAAATATATTTTGTGACGAGGATTTCATTCAGTGAGTCAGCTCGATGTGCATGGTTCGGTGGTGTAGTAGATAGCATATCTGACTGGTAATCTATTAGGTGCGGGTTCAATTCCCGGCCATTCCTAGGGTTCCTTTTGGTCTTTTTTTGCCTTCCATGTTCCATTACTCATTCCCCTACCATAACATTATTTTTGCTTCAGTAAAACGGAGTGACATGGAAAGCTGAAACTTCGCATGAATGTGGCAACTTGGAGAAGGAGTTAAATAAAAATGTCAGGTCTCGATACATCCCCTGGGGGAATTTTTTCGAGGTGCGATTTTTTGAAAAAAAATTGTCGTGGCGAATTGGACAGAAATGGAAAGGTGAAACTTGGAACATGTTTATGTGACATGATATTACTGAGCTGAGGGAGTATTCAGCTTTCATGGTGCATCCCCTCCGGGCATAGCTGTTGCATGGGTCGGTTATTCCAAACATGCTTTTTCCACAGCGGGAAGCGCAAATGTATAATATTGAAACTTTGCGTTCATGTAGTTCACTGAGGATGGATTTCAGTAAAAAAAATGAAAGAAGATACTTTTTGGTTAAAACGGCTCAGGGCACATGTTTCCCAAATGGCGTGTTTTCCCGAATTTTATGATCAGGAAAACATAGGGCGCTAGAAAGTTTAAACTTGGCAAAGAAGTACCTAATGGATAGCTGAGTAAAGAAAATATTCTACTTTTATTATACATAGACGAACGTGAGTAGCTGACTGACTGACATAATTAGCTATTCGCATGTTGAGTCAAGGAAAGGTTCTACTTTGGTGATGCATGCCAAAAGGGCGCACCTTTTCGGGGAACATATTTTCAAATAGTTTTCTTTGCTTCAATCAAACGGAGAAATATGGAAAGCTGAAACTTGGCGAGAACGTGACCGCTGACGCACTAAGCTCAAATGTCAAACGTCAAATTTCCAAAGTAT
>CAJPEV010005014.1:0-17680 GCA_905338385.1 Darwinula stevensoni
CAACAGTCCTTGGACAACAGTCCTTGGACAACAGTCCTTGGACAACAGTCCTTGGACAACAGTCCTTGGACAACAGTCCTTGGACAACAGTCCTTGGACAACAGTCCTTGGACAACAGTCCTTGGACCGAAAATATTTTGGGCGTGAACCTTGGTTTCTCGAATCCTCTCAATCATCGAGAAAATAAATACGTCATTCACATACCTACATATCTCCGCCTGAATAAAGTTCAGTCGGTTTTCCCCAAAGAGTAGAACAATTATACCCGTTGGGAATCGCGACTATAATCTCCAAATTCCAGAGTTGGGAAAAAAAATTCCAACTCTCAGGAAATGATTTCGGATATTTCTGCGATGTTTTTGAGCATTTACGAACGATGAGGTGTAAGCTTGTGTGGGTATGTGCATGAGTAAAATGCAATGCATGATTTGGAACCTGATGCATTTAACCTTTTCGGGGCCTGAATTTTTTAAAGCAAGGCAAAAATAAGCCTTTTGTTTTATTTATCGTTTAAGGAGGTTCTCAGACGCCGCGCACGAAAGGGTTAACTCGCGAAAGTCGCGAAAGCGACGGGTTCCCAGCTTGGAGACGCACGCGCTCGCGGCGTTCGCTGGCGGAAAGATTTTATTCGCTCATCGAAACGAACATTTTTTGTAAGTAGTGGGTGTGACGTCACTCGACTCCAGATGTAATTGCAAATCCGGGATATAATTGCAGCTTCAGAATATAATTGCAGCTTCGGAATATAATTGCAACTCTTTCGACCTGACCAATACGGATTGCCTAGTCACGAAAAAAAAAATTGATTTCTACGTCTAGAAATTTGATTCTACGTCTAAATTCTACGTCTCGCATGAACCGACTCCATGCGGAATTCGCGTCTTGGTCGTAAAAGCCAGCGAATCCGAAATCGAGGCACAAAACTTCCTTTCCCCGGGCGGTTAAACTAAAGTATTCAATTTCCGATCGATCGATGAGCAAATGAAACTCTGCTGAGTCCTATAGGAATCGATTTCAATCTGAATCAATCGTATAAATATTGGCAAATGTCAGCATCGACTCCTCAAACGTTCACCTTATATTTTTTTAAATTTAGATTTCTGGAAATAATGAGTTCGAAGAAGAACGTAAGTGAAGTAAGATTCGATCGGGTTTAAAATTTGGAGACATCGTTACAATGCACGGGGAAAAGGCGGCTCTGCTGTTAGTTTAAAGTTACCGCTGTTAGTTTAAAGTCCGTGTGTCATCCGTCGACCTTGACACGAGGTAGGGGCGAGGGCAGATGCATGACGGGACGGATTTCCTGAAACGCGAGGAGGAAAAAAAGAAACAAACCCCTCAACTCATCCGCAAACTCTCTTCGAATCCAAGTGCACGGCTTCACGTCCGAGCAAGGAGAAATGAGACAGGTCCATGAGAAATGGGTGGACAGGTCCATGAGAAATGGGCGAGACAGGTCCATAAGAAATGGGTGAGACAGGAGCCAAGATGGGCCAGGCCGCCCTTGTGGGCGAAGGCCTTCTCTTTTTTTTGCCTGCACCTTCAGATTTTCTTTCTGAGAGGTATCAATATATCGTTCATTCGCGGGATGCAAAGGATTCGCCTCGCTTTGGATATGTCCTTGGGCTTTATTTTGAATCGTACAGAAATTCTTTCTGGCTGGAGCAGCTGTCCTTAGGCTGGGGTCCGTGGAGGGTACATGGAAAATTAAATGTATAATTGAACTTACATGAACATAATTTTATAACCACGAATCCAGCTGTTCCAAAGTTTCTGATAACCGGGGGTGGGGGTTCATGGGTGATACTTGAGGATCTGTGGGGTCCGTCGGTGCAAAAAGGTTAAGACGATTAAAGGTTAAGGTTAACCTCCTGGGCTAGAGGTTCGACTTCGGGGAGCTTTTTTCGCTGTCTCAATCCTTTCAGCGTTGCAGGAAATACGCCTTCCAGCTCTTTTAGTTGATCTCGATCGAGCACGAGCACCGAAATCGGTTTTGGAAAAATTTCCTCCTGTCGGGTTAGATCTGATGATGCTCGAAGATGTCCGGCCGTTCGGGTCGCGAGGGTCCGGAGGTTCTTGAGATCAGCGGAACGTGGAAAATGATCTTGAGGAAAACGTTAGAGCCGAATTCGGGAAATGAGATTCCCGTAGGCTGGACCGCAGTCTCGAAAAGGGGAAAACCGCGAAATGACCCCGACTAAACCGCTTTTTCCTCCCGGGAAAAGGCGGCTCTGCGGTTAGTTTAAAGTTAACACTTTCGAGGTCTTCTCGTCCGTGTGTCATTCGTTGACCTTGGCACGAGGTAAGGGCAAGGGCAGATGCATGATGGGGCGGATTTCCTGAAACGCGAGGAGGAAAAAAAGAAACAAACCCTTCAACTCATCCGCAAACTCTCTTCGAATCCAAGTGCACGGCTTCACGTCCGAGCAAGGAGAAATGAGACAGGTCCATAGAAAATGGGCGAGACAGGTCCATAAGAAATGGGTGAGACAGGTCCGTGCATGCGTGCATGCTCTCTCCGTGCATCGTTTCCACGACAGGTGCGAGATGGAACATGAATCTCATAAGTTAAGCGCAGGACTGACCGGTGACGAAATGCGCGAGATCGACGCATCGGTCGCGTCGCTGCTGCGAGTGCCGGCCGCCGCACGCTTTTCTCTCTGCGACGCGCTGCGAGCTCGACGAGCTTCGAGTCGGTGCAGTTTCCGAGATGATCCATCCGTGAGAACTCATCACAGAAGAGGTTGACGAAAGGTCGATGACCTTTATCGGCGATAATAATAAGCGATAACGTTTTCCCGGGCGCCATCCGATTGCAATCTCTTACACGCAACGCGTTTGCGCTTGCAACGTTCCGAATTCGTGATTGGTCTTCGTCTCGAGGCAAGCTCCGGCCTCCTCGAGCTTAAAGTCCGTCCTTCCGCGTTTTCAAATGGATGTTTTTGGGATCTATTCCGTTCGAGAAGAAAATGCAAAGATCGTTCACGTCTTGAGAGAGGACATCAGAGCAATTCCGTTGAAAAAGTCTGTTTCCGTTTCTCGTTTGATGTGGTATGTAACGTTTGGGGGGCGGGGAGGGGGNTAGATATCTTTAATAGTTTTAATTTAAAAAATTTTTCTCTCGTCCCAAATAGCGCTAGTTCGCTTCCCCCTCCCGCCCCTAGAAACGACCCTGCATTGCACGGCTGTTAGATACTAAGTTGGAGGGATTAACGCTTTTACCTTCCATGTAAACGCCGGGTCGATACATTTTCATTTTCCTTCGCCCGCCTTGTCATGCCGGTTCATCACTCCTTCTCAGCTTATTCTTGAACCGCTTGAGTTCTTGTTCCAGTCCGCGTTCGCAGCATGCAGAGAGCGCCTCGCCCTTTCGACCCCGTCGCGATCGCGAGACTGCCGCGGAAAGCGCGTCTCGAAGCCGTCGGGTTTCGGCTGGCTCCAACTGGCTCCATCTGGCTCCATCTGGCTCCATCTGGCTCCGGCCCAGAGGGCGCTGGGGTCGACTGGGCCGATCCTGCCCTGCTGTTCTCTGTTGTCTGTGACATGGTGGGCGAGGGACGACATTCCAACAACCCTCTTCCTGCATTTTTGCGGCCCTCGTGGGAGGGGATGCAGGGTTGCTAACAGTGTTCCGCGGTTGGACATTTGGCAACCCTTTTGGATCGCTAAGGCCGCGTGACCCGCATCAGCGTGATTTTTCTTTTCACAGTCAAATTCAGGAAAGGCTGGGACTGACCATATGAAAGATGAAAGGGAAAAAATAATAAATAAATAAAATAATAAATAAAAACAAGCAGAAAGGAAGGCCAATAATTTTTTTTCTCTTCCGCTTCAGTCTTCGGCTCGATCGAAAGCGGACTCTTCTCTTTCCACTCCCTTCATTTCGAAACGTATAAAAAAGGTAGAGATATCGAGAGGGGGATTAACCGATGTTAATCCCCCTCTCGATATGATCCTCTGAGATGATCCACGAACGCTGAGAGCAGATTCCCCTTCTTTCGCTGGTTCAAGGTTGCATCGATTTGATCCCCCTTGTCCCTTATCGACTGCAAAGGGCTGCGTGAGGAGGAAATTTCCATTGCTCTCCCGACGCGCTCGGATATCGGCATGCGAAACGGCGGGGAAAGGGCCTTGACTTGGACCTTGAAAGGGGTGTAAAGGTTACCGATCGACATTGGGGGAAACTGAAAACGTAAAGTATTCACGTAAAGTAGCCCCGGGGGGATGGGGGTTCCTGCCCGATTTTGAAACTGTTACTCACCGGTACGCTGGTAGGAGGCTGCACGGCATAATATTAGATATCTTTAATAGTTTTAATTTAAAAAATTTTTCTCTCGTCCCAAATAGCGCTAGTTCGCTTCCCCCTCCCGCCCCTAGAAACGACCCTGCATTGCACGGCTGTTAGATACTAAGTTGGAGGGATTAACGCTTTTACCTTCCATGTAAACGCCGGGTCGATACATTTTCATTTTCCTTCGCCCGCCTTGTCATGCCGGTTCATCACTCCTTCTCAGCTTATTCTTGAACCGCTTGAGTTCTTGTTCCAGTCCGCGTTCGCAGCATGCAGAGAGCGCCTCGCCCTTTCGACCCCGTCGCGATCGCGAGACTGCCGCGGAAAGCGCGTCTCGAAGCCGTCGGGTTTCGGCTGGCTCCAACTGGCTCCATCTGGCTCCATCTGGCTCCATCTGGCTCCGGCCCAGAGGGCGCTGGGGTCGACTGGGCCGATCCTGCCCTGCTGTTCTCTGTTGTCTGTGACATGGTGGGCGAGGGACGACATTCCAACAACCCTCTTCCTGCATTTTTGCGGCCCTCGTGGGAGGGGATGCAGGGTTGCTAACAGTGTTCCGCGGTTGGACATTTGGCAACCCTTTTGGATCGCTAAGGCCTCTTTTCACTTGGGGAAGGAACCGTTCTGAACTGGGCTTTCCCAGCTTGTGATTTCCTGCAAGGATCTTGCGGCGTTCACGGTTGGAGTGCGGAATCACCCGTGATGAAAAAACATTTGAAATGCAATGAGAAAATCGGGTACACAAGGCTCAGTTTTATTGTCGGTCTTGCAGACATACTGTTAAAAAAAAAATAGCATTTCTCTTGTCTTGATGTCCATCGTACAGACGAGAGCTACTCGAATTAAATGTTTCACATTTGGAGAGAAGAGGGAAAAATGAGAACTTTGGCTTCTCTTTCATGAAAGGAGTTGCCAACATGAAAAAATATATATTTTGCTTCCTGTCTGAGTTTGGAAGTGAAAACTTCCGGAGCTGCTGAAAAAAAAAATGCACACAAACCACTCCGTCAGATTGCTTCCGTGAAGACCCAGTCGAAGTCGTCACAGTTCAGAGATATCGCATTCACGGAATGGATTTTGGGCAAAAGCAGCTGGGAATCGGGCTGGGAAAGTCTGGCAAAACGCTGGCGTCGTTGCCGGCAATTGCTTGCGGTGGAACAGTCAATTGCCTGCGTGGCAATCTCAGTCTAGCCTTGAATGAATTCGCTGTAAGTCGCGGACTTCCTCCTGCTGATGCCGTTCACGGAGAGTTTGCCGACGACGTGGATCTCGTTTTTCTCCCTTGGGATTTCCTCCTTCCCGTCGAGGAAGGAAGACTTGCGTCGCTTCTGAGCGGACTTTCGGTAAGTCTTGCGGAAGAAGTCCACGAACAAGACGAAGTAGCTGAGATACATTAAGATCGCGCAGGTCAGGATCAGATTGGACATGTTGCACGGGAGCCCGCGCATCTTCGTGACACTCACGTAACCGCAGAGCATTATACCCATCACCATCTGCGCGATCTGAGAAATGGTAATGAGCATCATGAGCTCTCGAGGCACCGACACCCTCATGGCCCTCAGGAAGTAATAGGAATACATGAGTGTGTGCACCGCAGCGTTCATCAAGCAGAACCAGCCGCCTGCCTCCTCCGCCCTGGCGGTGTTGAACCACGTGAAGAGGAGGACGCTCGCGTGGTGGTACCAGTGGAGGAAGATCAGCTTCTGCTTCCGGAGGAGAATGAAGTAGGTGTCGCCGAATTCCAGGATCTTCGAGAAGGAGAAGATCATGGTCCACAAGTAGGCTGTTGGATCTTCCTTTGCCCTCCTGAAAAATGATGTTGGGAATTTTTTACTGCTGGAAGTCCACCGAGTAACGTGATGATGAATACCCTTAACGAATGCATTTGTCTAGAAATGAATTTATGAGCATATGGAAGTGAAATTCGTCGTTGAAGTGAGATTGTGAAACCGGGAACAAGTTCATATCGGGTGTGAGCGGAAGGAAAATGTTGCAAGTGAATAAACCCAACGAACCGATTCAATAGAGTGAATAAATAAATATCTCAAGCAACTTGATATTGATGTGAACACCAAATGACTTCATCGAGAATGTCTGAGCTAATTGAGCTAATTGATATGATTGGAAATCGATCTCGTGGACAATTGCAGAGAGTGGTCGGAGGAACTCACCCTGTGGCACAGGTGCAATGGCTGAATCCAAAGTGTTGCACGTTGTAGAAGAAGGAGACCCCCATCCTCAGAGTGGCGAAGAGGCTGAAGAGGGCCAAGAACGCGTTCCAAGCCGCCATCGCCTTCCTCAGCGAGAAGGCCGGTCGACGCTTCATGGATGTTTCCAAGGCGTAGATGCTCGCGACGTAAGCGACGACGGCGAGCCAGGGCACGTAGTTCAAGGAATTCATGAACTCCAGCATCTCGTCGACCTCGTAGCGCGTCTCCCAGGGCTGCAGCGCCGGATGCGGTGGAAGGGGATTCAGTCGCCCGGTCGAGGGGTCCCGCGTCACCGCGTCCATCTCCAGATTTTTCTGAAGAATCGAACCAAAATGCACGCTTCCTTCTCTCTCTCTCTTCATCGATGGGAATTCCAGAAATATCTTTTTGAAATCACCGATTCTTCAGGTGTCTGGGGTTATATTTCACTATTAGAATATCATTGCGACCGGAACCGAATCTCTTTAATTCTTAAACTGGCAATAACGGGCAGTTGATTCTTTCGCGTTCAATCGCTCTTCAATCACTGTTCATCGGGTCGGCGCACGGAGAAACGCATTTGCGCACGGAGAAACGCACGTCCTTCCGCTCTGCGTAACTCGTTATGAAATCCCAGTGGGTCGCGAGAGGCTCGTCTCGACCATCGCCTTTGTTCGTCGAAAAATTAAAACGCGAGCGTATTTAAGGATTTTTCCATGTTTATTATGGAGCGGTGCTAAATCACAGTTTTGCAATTTGGGTCGGCCCACCGTGCTGGTTCGGCATGCAAAAAAATGCAGTGCAAAAAAAATAAATCAGTCTCCAGAGCCCTTCGCGCATAAACTTTATAATATACAAGGCAAAATATTAATTTGCTTGAATATTGTTAAATAGTAATAATTACTTTAAGGATACTGCTGATGCGTAATAATTTGATGTTCTTATATGAGTTACCTCATTAAAAAAATATTTATACAAATACCTATTGAACGGTGACTTTACTATTTCTTCAATTTCCTTTTAAAATCGGACAAATTTTTAGGAATTATTTTCAAATCAGTCAATCAATTAAAATCAGCAAGATAACCTATGCCAATTATAATCCCAAAATTTCAGCCGATTTTCAGCGCGATTCTCGATCTCGAAATCGCCAATCTGTGCAGATCGAAGTTCATCGACCCTGAAATCGAATATCTGGACGAAATACCGGGCGAAATACTGGACGAAATACCGGACGAAATACTGGACGAAATACTGGACGAAATACCCTTAGGCATTTGGCCTTGCCGATCGCGGGTTGTAATTTTATTATAATCATTATTTTAAAAATATCATCGCCGTTAATGCGACACCCGCGTTCCCACTCGACTTGGCAATCATGGCGCTTCGACCGGAATGACCCGACCGGGGGAAACGACGTTCTCATCTCGGCGAGATTCTCATCGTGACAGGATTCTCATCGTGACGCGGGTCGGGTGGTTCTGCGCAGCGGTTTCCCGTCGGTTAGACCAGGCGGATCGATGGACTGCTTTTCTTGGCGATTTTGATGCAGGTTTTGCCCTTTTTGGCATGGAAATTCACAGTATGGCAAAATCCACCAATCGACGTTAATTATCTTAATTACCCATCATTTATTCATATTGTTATAACATTCAAATATATATATATTATTATATATATCTTCTCTTTTCGAATATATCGAATTTCCATTTTTGGGGAAAATTACTTTGTGCATCCATTGAACATTTTCCCATTTTCATCAAATATATATATATATATATATATATATAGATTGAATAGAAGAAAACTGCGATGTTCCTCCCAGCCAAAGCCACCCCACGGCAACAGGCAGGAAATGTCCGGCCTCTAGCCCAGGAGAAGAGGGCAGAAAACCGTTGAATCCTGGAAACATACTATGCCAAAAAGCTTGCAAAGCTGGGACAAAGCTTAAGAAAGTTAAAATGGAGAACGGATAGCGAAGGATCCCATCCTAGAAAATTGTCAGGCAGCCTGTGTCGTCAGGGGATTGAGGCCGCAAGTCTGACCAAACAATCCCTACCCAGAAAGTTTCTACTGCCAGGTGCTACGGCCTATGGAATTAAACAGACTGTGCCTAATGCCCCAGAGGCAATCACGGCTTAAGTCCGTCTGTTAGTGCCACAGTTAACGATCGATTGGCTCGATCAGCCTCGCGACTGAAATGTATGGTAGACTCGAGCCAATGAAGGAAAAGGAGCGAGAGCATGACTCGGAATGGCTCAAGCCTATGAGGGAAAAGAAGAATGGAGGGGAAGGCTAGTTGCGAAACAAGCCTATGCAAGAAAAAATGTAGCCCAGGGAAAAGGCCCTACCAGGCATTCAGTTAACTGTGTCCTACACTGACAGACTGGAGCGATGCCCAGATTGCCTCTGCTACCTTCAGGCCTTGGCCTTGACACATTAGGCCTATAACACCTGACCCAACCCCGACTAACTGGATAAGCTAAATCCTAGGATGAATTAAGAAAAGTTATGGGAAAGAAGCCCATGCACCGGTAAACTGTCATCATCACCGGGATCGTATTGCAGTCACTNACTGAGAGTGGAAGTAGAACAGTTGTGCGGAATGAACACCACCATCGTTCCGATCATCATTGGCACAACTGGCGTCGTCCTGAAAGACCTCAAAAGACACGTCAGGAAGCTGGAGTGTGAAATCTCACTCGATATCCTCCAGCGTACAGCAATCTTGGGCACGGCCAGCATCCTTCGACGTGTCCTTCAGAATTAGGCGAGTATGAGGTCTGGAATGCGGTTTATCCCTAAATACTGGCAGGTACCGTGGAAGGATTTATTATATATATATATATATACCTCGTACTAGCGAGTTTGTTTGCCCTTCGGGCATACAAACTCGCTATTGTCGCGCCTTCGGCGCTCTATTACTTTGGATAGTGATTAATTCATTCATTTTTTCCGAAATGGGAAACACGTATTTAAAGCACGTCCCCATTGAAATACGTGACATATGGAGTCGAAATTCTTGATTTTTATCAAAATCATTACCTCTCTGATTCTGTGTGCCAAACTTGAAACCTTTTGATCGATCATTTGAATTGTGAATTGTGCATCGAATTGTGCGATCGATCGTATTCTTTGTGGTTGAGAGGGAGGATTAAGATTTATTTATTAGGGTTTACTGATTGGAATTTATTTCTTGGAATTTATTAATTTTAATTTATTTATTGGGATTCATTTCACTGGCAGCTGGCAGCTGTCGTCTCTGGAACGCCGCGTTCAGAGCACTTCAGTCTGACTTCTCAATTGCACGTTCGTTCCTGGACCAACAAGTTAATAATGGCAGCGCCCGAAGAGAACGCACCAGCATCAGAGAAGGCCGAAGAGGGAAAAATTTTCAAGGACTGCAGAAGAGCAGGACGCTTGGGAAGCACGCTTGGGGAGCACGCTTGGGGAGCACGCTTGGGAAGCACGTTTGAATTCGCGAAGAGCGGGCGGATGCAGAAGCCAGCACGACGAAAGAAGGGTAAGGCTGATTTTTTTTTTTTTTTGTTCCAGGACTTCATCTTCAATTTGTTTCTTTTTTCCCGGAAGAGACGAAACATAATTGCGTCCGCATTTGGAACTCGAGCAAAGACCGTTGCGTGACGATGGGAGCCGATTGACCGACGCCAATGCCATGATGGCATTCCTGTCGGTCAATCGATTGATTCGTCGTCATCAATATCATCATCCGCATCGATCTCTGCAACTCGCAGCAAATTCGTAATTGCATTCAAGCTGAATGGAGAAAATTTAAAAATAATCGGAGTAGCGTGGAAAACCGTTTTTTCGAGGTTTCCACTTTGACTGTTCCGAAGGGAGTTATTTCCCTGAGTCACCGTCGCGTACGGGAAGTACTGCCGGCCTTCGACGCGTGGAATCCTTGGAATCATTTTCCGCAGTTCTGCGTTGGGGAATTGGCACGGCTCGATCGGCAGGGAAATTGGCAGCGAGCATGTATTTTAGCTCATAGATATGTGCATTTTCCCGACTTTTTTCGATCGATGAATTTCGTCAGCGTAGACGGTACGGTGCATCCCCGTTCCCTCTGAGCACTTTTATTTCGGGAACTTTCGTGAATAGAGACGAAAATTCGTGGTTGGCAGGTTCAGGGATTACTTCAGGGATTACTTCAGTCTGGGGCAGCTGGCGGTCGGTACTCGGAAGTAGCTGTACTTCTTCGAGAATCCCACCCTCAGTCCGTCTTTTCCTCGCGGGATTTTAAATTTCTCCAGTCAGAAACGCGCTATCGTATTCGTTGCGAAATAGTCCTGAGCTTCCTGCTTTGCACGAATGGAGATCTGGCAACCCTGCGACTGCAACCCTGCACCTTGGGAATCCGCGGTAGTATTCGTAGGCGAACGAAATTTTTTCAGATGAGTCGCGAAGCACTCGAGGGTGAATCCGTTGTAAATCCGATTAATAAAATTCGGAGGGTTTCGGCGGAGTTTTTCTGAGAGAAATGGGGGATTGCCCAGAAATGAGTGGGAAATTGCTCATTACAGTTTTACTCACTTTTTTACGCTTGGAATTGTTGAGGAGTGTGAAGCCCTGGAGATGCTTTTCCAAGAGATTTCCTCGATATTCGAAGCCATAAATCTTTGAATTTCACTGAAGAGCAATTCCTGCCGAGAAATCACATCTCCCCCTTCCCCACTCTCGCCCCACCCTCGCCCCAAGCTGCAAGTGTTCCCATTCATCATGCACGAGTCCTCGGATCCGCCGGGAAATATCCCGTCCGTCGCGGGAGACGAGACGCGAACAGCGGCGTGCGATCGCTTGGATGAGCCCGTCGACACCCGCCGAGTGCATCCCCCCCCCCGCCCTCATCCCTCACCCCTCACCCCTCACCCCCCACCCAAAAAGTGAAAGAAGGAAAATCACCTCTCAAGACTTTCGTCCTCGCCGAAACGCCACACGCATAAGACACAGAGAGAGCCGACCTTCGCCGCTGGCGGATCCCCGCAGACTCCCGCTCCGCTCCGACCTCCTCCTCCTCGAACCACCTCCTCCGCATTCCCCACCCCCTCGGGATGACGCCGCACCCCTCAATCGGTGCAACTTCCGTCGGCTCAATCCCCTTTACGCGCTGCGTCAGTAACTACAGGGTGGCTCAGAGGAACGGGAAATTTTGGAACGGAGATTCATGGAAGAGACAAAATATTTTTAATACATTTATTCATGACAATTAATAGTACAGAGCATGCCATTGATGAATTGGGTGATGGATTGGATGAATAAGGTGGGTTTCATATGTCATTCACCAACCTCCCAGGGCTGACAAAACAATTTTCAAAATTTCCCGTTTCTCTGAGCCACCCTGCACTATGAAAATCTGACATTTTGCGGATGTTCCCCCTTTCGTGTCCGATTAAGCTAACTCAAACGAAACTTCAACTGCCTAGGTCGAAACGGTCTTTGAGACAATCTCGAAAGTTTGGGAGGGAATGGTGAAGTGTAAATGCAGTAATCTCCCGAACAACTTCGGCTAGAAAGATTATTAGTTGCTCATTTGAAAGAGAGTGGCCAGGCATCTCTATCTTTTTCTGCGGGTTCGTCGGTGCCTTAAGTAATCAAATTTTCAACCCAAAAAAAATTCACAGAAAAATGCATGTAACTGGACCAGCTTCGTGTCTATCTTACTCTATGAGATTAGTCCAAATCCAAATCCAAATCCAAGTCCAAATATACATGTATTACCGTTTTTTAAGTCGCTTCAAAATTCTTCTATTTGTACTTGCAAGTTCCAAATTTTATCATGTTTGCTCAAGTTTGACCTTTAATAATAATTATTTGATTCCAAGTACAGTTATGGTTATCCCACGGAATGATAGATCATTCAAAGCTCTTGTGAATCACATCAGTTCGATCGTGTTACTCTGAAATCCTGAGCGTTGAGAATTTTTTTTCTCGACCATCTCGAGCGAGATTCACCATCAATGACTTAAATCCATATCGATCATGTTCGAGCAGGAAAACATGTATTAATGAATAATAATGTATTAATGTATTAATATCATGCGTTTAACGTGGTTTGGGAAACATGCATGCGCATTTGAAACATAATATACTATTTTATATTGCATTAATTTTTAAATTATATTGAATACGAATTAAGAAAAAAAATTACTTAGTTTTTTTTTTCAGGCATAACATCAACATCTCCATATTTCGCTGCCTGTTACTTCTTATGTCTTCACTGCATTTCTAAATGTAACTTGCGAGGAGCTAGAAAAATATTTAAAAAAAACTGAGGCACACATGCCACAATTTAAATACATCAACACAGTTACTTTATTGTGACTATTTCATTTATTAATAATAACTTTTATAATTTTATTATATTTATTAATAACTTTTATTGCCATAGTAGCGTTTTGCATGAATGTGACGTCCAGCATACACATTTTCAAATAACCCATTCAGGCCCCAAGGATGCTTCAGAAAGTCCGATTTTTTTCCCAACATGTTTAACCTTTCTATAACAATGGCTATATCAACCTTACCAAAGCAACGAGTGTCATCTAATGGTATATTATTAATATTGCTGTAGAGTACATGGATTTAAAATATTTCAGGTGTGTCCCAGTTCACATATACATGATTGCAAATTTCTCGATTTTGAGGTCATTGCAGTTCTGGACAGGATTAATTTCCAGAAGTTCTATTCTCTGCATTCTTCTAACTCCTCGCAAGTTACATTTATAAATGTAATGAATTCGTTACAAAAAAATTAACAGGCAGCGAACTATGGAGATGTTGTTGAGGTTATGTCTGAAAAAGCTAAATAATTTTTTTAATATTTCATATTCAATATAACTTAAATTTTAATTCAATATTAAATAGTATAACATGTTTAAAATGCGCGTATGTGTTTCCACGTCAAACCCATGATATCAAGTATAATATATTTTCCTGCTCGAAAATGATCGATTTGATAAGTTCTTGATTGTGAATCTCGCTCGAGATGACCGAGAAAAAAAAATTCTCAAAGTTCAGGATTTCAGAGTATGGGATTAGCATAACTGTACTTGGAATCAAAGAAAAGTTATTATTATTTTACCATATTGAACAAATATGGTAAAATATGCAACTTTAAGTACACATAGAAGAATTTTAAAGCGACTTAAAAACGAAATACAGGTGTCTTCGGACTAATCTCAGAGCAAGATGGACACACAAAGCTGGTCCAGTTACATTCATATTCACTATGAATTTTTTAGGGTTGAGAATTTGATTATTTCATGAATTTCATAAAATTGTAACCTTATTCTAGTTAAGGCACCGACGAACCCGCAGAAAAAGTTAGAGGTGCCTGACTACTCGCTTAAAAAAATTAATCATCTTTCTTGCTGAAGAATGCCGGGAGAAATTGCATTTGCTCGAGGTTTCACTTCATCACTCCCTCTCAAAATTTCGACAGTTTTCACCTAGACAGCTGAAGTTTTGGATTCATCCGTTTCTCATGACTCCGAGTACACATGGCTTTCATCAGCCAAATCTCATTCGGCGCAGCAACCACCTTTTGGACCACTTGACATGGAATGATGACACCGGAATGATGACACCGGAATGATGGCATGGAATGATGGCATGGAATGATGGCATGGAATGATGGCATGGAATGATGCATTCCCCACTGCTTCCCTCGAAGGACGCGGTCGTGCGCCTTTTCGAGATCCACGAGACGCATGTGAGTCTCTTCGACTCCTAAAGGCGGTCTCGTAAGGTAGATACCGACTGGAACTAACTAAGATAACTAACTAGCACTAAGCGTAAGGTAGATAACTAGCGTAACTGGCACTAGAAAATTAGATTATGGATCCAACCTTTGATCGGTCATAAAATCAACAGCGAAAAATACAGCCTCACGAGATGTGGGAAACGAAGGGAATTTGTAGGAAAATCCGTGGAGGGGTTTTCGCGGCGACATCCAGGAAAGACCGCGAGGGGCTCTTTCGCTTCGGACGCTCTTTTCTCCGGAGTTTTGTCGCCTCACTCACTCGGGACGACTGGCTGCAGCTGCGACTCAGCCGCCATCTCGCGTCGGATGCGGAAGTACTATTTCACCTCGTAAACGCCAGATGGCTTAACCGCTGGTTTTCAGGAAAGGGACCGAAACGGGTGAGTCGGAAGTCCTGCACAATGCCGTGAAATGAATGAGCTACACGTGCGCCATCTGTCATTCACTCGAAGAAGGAAGATTTCTACGATAGAAGCGAGATGGCGAGTAAATATAACATTTAAATATGATATACAATTTTTAAGACAGTCATTCGAGCCACACCAAATGAATGGCAAAAAATGTAATGGAGTATATACCGGGTATGGCAAAAAAAAGACCAACGACTTCGAAAACCTAAATATCTCCCCTCACAGTGGAGCTATTTTCGAGAAACTTTCACTTTGCAAATATGAGTATGTTTCCAACTGATACCTAAAATTTCACCCAAATGTGTTGAATAATCCATCAGTAAATATTGGAAAGGAGTTAGACATTGAGAATGGACGGAGCCCCGTCCCTCCCGTTCCTCGAGCCTCCTCCCTTCTCCCTCCCGTTCCTCGAGCCTCCTCCCTTCTCCCTCCCGTTCCTCGAGCCTCCTCCCTTCTCCCTCCCGTTCCTCGAACCTCCTCCCTTCTCTCTCCCGGCGATTTCGTGAGCCGGCCGATGGCAGATGATTCGATGAAGAGCAACCTGGAGAGTTTTCTCGACGTTCTTTTGGAATTTGCTTGCTTTTATTATTTGGACTATGAGAAATGTCCACTTCGAATTCCAGTCTCATCTTAGACTTTTTTTTTTCTCCGAACTCTTATCTGAATTAACTAATTTTCTTTTGCAGCCTCGTCGCTTTTCAAATAAATGAAACCATGCTAGCGACCTCAGCGACTCTGGCGGCAAACACGATAAACTCGAAGTTGTTGAACTTTTCCGCATCAGCACCATCAGCGAGAGACAATCAGCACCATCAGCGAGAGACAATCAGCTCGACGAATGAATTTTAAATGGAAGCGGAATTTCGACGCTCGGAAACTTATTTTCGGCGAGAGCTGATAGAATTTTGCTTTGGCTCGACGTACTTTGATGAAATTTGAGGGATCTATTGGAAACACACTTGGGTATGGAAAGTGAAAGTTTCGCGGAAATAGCTCTAGTGTAAGAGAAGATATTTCGGTTGAAAGTCGTTTGGTCCTTTTTTTTTGCCAATTCCTGCAATTTTTTTTTTCTGCGAATTTTTCGCGGATTTTCGCGGAAGATTGGATTATCTTCCGACGATTTCGCTCATTTCAGTTTCTTCGCTGAGTTTATTTTCGCCGATTCGAATGCGAATCTTTGGCGGAGTTGTTTCGCACGGTTTTCAGATGGAAACTAACCTGCTTCCCCACGTTGCAAATGTATGTTGCAAACTTTGTTGCAAACTTTGCGACATTCTAGAGCTAATTGCAGTTAATTCTCTCGTTTTCCCTCGATTTGCTCTTCGAAAAAGAAATTCCCCCCCCCCCCAATGCAAAAATCACGACAATAAAAAAAGAAGTAAAATTCATAATTTGGTGGGCTTGTCACAGAACACAACTTCGGCATCAATCGGCATCAATTCGGCATCAATTACCGGAATTCCAACCGCCTTCAAAACAGATGAAGACAAATATAGTGAGATCCGGCAGTCTTTGAGGCACGCCGGAAGAGATAAACCGAGGGAAATCCTGCCTGAACTTCGAGAAAACTCTGGGGAGCGATCCTCACCGATTCATCCGCGATTCGTCGGGAATAAAAGCGAAGAACGTATTCAATCGGGGGAGGACGCGGGAGGACGCGGGAGGACGCAGGAGGACGCGGGAGGACGCAGCGGGTCTACGCCGTTTTCAACCTCGAAGTTCCCCCTCGAGTTTCCCCCCCCTCGAGTTTCAGGAATTTCCCCCCCCCCCGGGGGGGGGGGGGAAATTCCTGAAAACAATCATCCTGTCAATTCAAATACTATTTTTTTTTACGTTAAGTTACGGAAAGTCTTTCGACGGAAAGTAAGAGAAATACTCATCAAGACGGACATACAGTACACAATCGCTTTAAAATGCCAAAGAAGCATTCTTTTTAATTTTTCCAATCACCAACTACTTCCTCACCAAGAAATATCTGGTTAAAAATGTCCAGATGATCCCGCAAGGATATACGCGCGCATGAATAATAATAATAAAATATTTCCTTTATGACTTCACCCCGCTGGAGAAGCCTAACGAACCCGACGGGATTTTAAAACGCGAGGGGAAGCGAATGGAAGCGGCGCGAACTGGAAGCGAGACTTCGCCGAGGCAAGTAAATGCGCCGACGCTTGCGCTCGCGAATGGTGGGGATTGCTTGGTCGACTTGAACACCGGAGGTCTTAATCCCTAACGTAATCCCTTAATCCCTGGCGTATTGAATAAGGAGACTTGGGGGAAGATTGCTTGGCCTCGCGAAAGAACTCGGTGAATCGACAAAATAACGTACCGGCAGAAGATCCAGGAAGAAGTAACATGGTGCACCGATCCGAACGTCTTTAAAGGCGGAAAAATCGAAACCCCCGAAACGAAAGTTTCTGCTGAAACCTTGATCCGCGACCCGAACGTCCCCCGAGTCCGTCCCCCGCGAACCAATAGCATCCAATCACGCAGTGAGTTTGCATTCCCTCGCGGAGAGAGACGGAATGCGAAAATTTAAGCGAGAAATGTGAGGCGCGTGCGTCGAGGCTCCGACCTCCAGCTGCGATCCCCCCGCTGCGAACCACCCCATCCGCACCAGCGGCTTTCACCTTTCGCGTCCTCCGGCGGCAGCGGTCTCGCCTGGCAGGGATTCGGCGAGGGGAAGGGGATCCCGGTCGGTGACGATTGAGGATGAACATGTGAAATGAAATGAAATGAAATGAGACAATGGGGCAATGGGACTCACAATGGGACTCAAATTGCGCGAGGGAAGTGAAGGCCGCGAAAGATGACAATCGAAGGAAGTACTACTTCCTGGAGTACTTCCAGCCTGACTGAGAGAGACTCGGTGGCAAGGTCCCCGGTAAGGGAGTCGAAATATAAATACAGTGAAAACTCGTTAATTCGAACTTTTAGGGACCGGGCAAATCGTTTCGAGTTATCAGGAATCGCCCCCCCCCAAAAAAAAAAAAAAAAAAAAAAATCTCAC